>SNQJ01S0036503.1:66752-84942 GCA_010110895.2 Picea sitchensis
TTAAAACCAATATCATCTCTTTGATATCAGGTGAGCAAGGAGGTTTCATGACAAGAAAACAAATGATTGATAATGTAATCCTAGTATAAGAACTAATACATGGACTATATCCTTATGAAATACATATTTGAGAAAATTACATCAAGATTAAAACCAATATAATATCTTTGATACCAGGTGAGAAAGGAGGTTTCATGACAAGAAAACAAATGATTGATAATGTAATCCTAGTATAAGAACTAATACACTCATTAAAGAGTAAGAAGGATCCAATATGTTTCTTAAACTAGATATGGATAATTATTATGAACAAGTTAAATGGATCTTACATTCTTCAATTTGTGTCATATCCACCATGGTCCATAGGAAGTTGATATCCCCAAAGTTAATCCCATCCTCTCTATGCCTATGATGGGTGCCCTTCCCAACCCGAAGGGATTTTTAAAAAAGTCCCCATTGAGTTGGGGGGAAAATATCTTTGTTGACATATAATTGTATGATGTTCTATTGGATTAAAACATTATTCTTTGATGTATATATATGTATGACAAGAAGGCATTGTCTTCATTAGTCTTATGCACCATGATGTTTCCACATGATGGAAACATTACTTTGGACCAACTTACATATTATGAGCCAAACCCACCCATGAATCTTGACAATGTTTTACCCATTGTTGGGGATAACCAACACTTCCTATATTACATTAGGATGGCCCCCAACATCTTCAATGACTCCACCCTATGTGAGGCATATCAGGTTATACCCTTCCAAGTCCCTCACATAGTATCTTCTTCTATTTGTACCACTATGTACTCTAACATGATATTCCATATCTCATCAACTACATCATGGATGTTTCCTACCCATGAACATATGATTAATTTACTTATAGAGCATGTCATTCTCTCTACCCCTTCACCATCCTCTGTAGAGTACAATCCATCACCTAATGGACCTCCTTTTTCAAAGTACATAATGGACCTCCTTTTTCAAAGTACATACACCTAGATACTCCTCACTCGTATATACTTTTTCTCTTTCCACCACCTAGAGTAGTTGGGGCCCCTATAAGAGACACCCTCACCCTTCCTTCATTAATATTGGGGATCTATGTTTGGTTTCTTCTTCCCCATATCCTAATATTTCCACTACGCCACTATCTAACTTATACTTTTTTCCCATCTCGCCTCCAAACAAATGATAACCTAGTTTGAAGAAACCTAAGACACCAACCCCATTGACTAAGCCTCATATGAAATCCAAGATGGAGCATAACTAAAAATGTTTGGGAAATACCACCCATACCCCTACCCCTATCCTACACATAGGACACCCCAATACTTGCATGCAACTTTCCCTCCCATGTGCACTTTGTGACATCGATGGCCATCCACTCACCATTGTCCTACACTCAAATAGTTGCATCATATCTTTAACCCACCTTTCATATCCACGCTTATATAGACCCCATCTACATCACTTAAGGAAACTCCTTCCCCTCCCACAAAGGAACCCATATGATGACCTCTCGGCCTTTAATTCCCAGGTGCATAACTTAAAATTAAATTATGTAGCAGCTTCAATATATCGAATTTCTCTTGATTCTTATATGGGCCCAAAAATCCTCCTCCAACAGAGTTTTGTCTTCTCTGTTATGCACACCAGTCAATAGCGCCCAGGACTAGGCACTAAACCTCCTACATCGACCAAGTGCTCAAAACCATGCACTTATATTTTGAGCGCTTAAACTCCAAGCGATCGTCCACATGCGACCATGAGCTTCTCATCTTAAGTGCTAACTCCTTGCGCTTATCTTCCACATGAACATGCACTAGAGATCGTGGTCTTACTGGAATGTCGAACCATCGGCTTTCCAAACCATGCGAACATACTTCCTTCTTGTCTAATATGGTAGATGATAAAATCTCATCCGTTGACCAAATGAAATGATCAACGATCAATAAAAAGGACCCAAACATCGTCGATCTCATGATCCTATTATGAATCGTCGATTTTTCCTTTACACAACTCCACGTAAATCGTGGGTCCCCACGGAACTCTAAGTACCCTGGAATGTTGCTCCTTATGTGACCACTTCTACATCGACATGACATATGTCAGGCACCGGATCACTACAAATTCTAACTCTTAATACACTAACAAGGCACCAGTTAGGACTTGACGTGGCACTCAACCACATGGACCTGTTGACGTGGACTTTCCATGTAACATTGTCGACTAGGATGACATGTGTCACCTTGATCCGTGACTTTCACACGCTCCAATTGCCAAATGGACATTAACATGTGTCATCTTCTTTATGGGCCACATGTCACCCTCTAAGTGGATGCATACATGTTCTGACGTATGTCAGGATCAGACTACTAGACTTTTCCTCTTTCGTTACTCATATCTTGGTCTGATTCGATAGGTTAAATCTCGAGCACTTTCTTTCATACGATCTTCTCTGGACCCTTGATCTTTTATTCGAATGAATGACTTGATCTCATCTCCATCATGCATCTATCGCACCTCATATCATCGTTGATCTTTATTCCTCCACGAATGAGCTCCACGCGTTTCAGATCTTGGAATTTCAAGATTTCCATGCTTTACTCCATTTGTTAGCTTTTGATCTGATAAGATCGATAGTCATAGTTATTCCTGACCAAGATTTGATGGCTCAAATATTTCTTTCAAGGATTCCATTTGGATGTTAACTTCATTATACCTTCTAAGTTCTTATAAGGTTGTTATCTGTCGATTTGACTCTATAATCGACAGTCAGTTCTAACTCTTCCATCGGACTATCAGATGTCGAAATTTCTACAATTTTAATCAACTTGTGACCTCCGGTGTCTGCGGTACCCTATAACAAAGACTGTTGATTTATATCTAGATCGAATGACCATGATCCTTCAATCGAGGACTCTACTATGGTCTTGATTTGACGGTCAGGACTTATCTCGACCTTGATCCCACGATCACAAGTTCTCTCTCTTTGTGAATATCACTTAGCGTGATATGGGTCATTGATCCTTCCAGTGATCGAGGATCGACAACTGTTGTGTCTTCTACTACGTGATGAACCCACAACATTCATCTCTTCTCTGCACACAACATTGGTTAACACACAGAGGATCTGATACATATTCAAATACTAACATTTCATCCATTGATGCATGAAGATGCCATATAAACACATAGGGATTATATAAATGAATCTATACATGAATTGTACAAAGGCCTTCTCTCCTTATGGGCCTGATTTCCATTCAGTCAGACTTCAATTGGCCTATCGGCCACACTCAGCCTCTTAAATACTCAATTCCTCACTCTTTGTCCTTAAACATACACTCATCATCCTTCTGATGCTCGTAGACTTACAAATTATAAAGGGAAACTTCTGAACTTTTCAATCAATTTCAGACCCTAAACACACTCTCTAAATTATGCAATAACCCCTAGGATCTCTCAGATCCACAATATCCTCATCCATCCCTAGGTTTTAGGTCTCTATTCCTTCTAGATCTACTAAACCAAGGCAAATTAAATTACAAATAAAATTAACTTAACAAACCCTATCTCATATGATACTTCTAGAACTCAATTTTCATATAAATTACAATAATTCATTCTTAGGTAACCCACTCCCTTAGTAAAATTCAAGACCCCTAGGTCCAACCAACAGGGTTGATCTTGGAGGTGAAATTCTCCTGCATCAGACTCCCAAGGTGAAAAATGTTCACGATCTCTTTATCATGAGTCTTCATTTGTTGAAGCCCTCCTGGATCCCAAATCTTATGTTCTTGCTCACCATTCATCTTGTTGCTTTGTTGTTGCCTTGTTGGTTTTTTCTACCTTCCAGGATCCCATACTTTATTCTATTGTTGTGCAACATCTCTGCTTGATTTAGTAAGTTTTACTAGAATGTTTATCTTCTTCTTATTTCTTTGATATCTCCTCTTGAACACCTCCATCAACTGCTTCCATAACTTATGTTGGTACACACCACTGTTGCAGTTTGTCTGCTACAAATTTTCATAGAAAATTTGTATGGTTGTTTCCATCTCTTTGTCTCCATTCTCTTATTTGTCCTTGGCTTCTTGAGAACATTGTTCACTGAATAAAAAAATATGCAAACAATATTGCATATGATTAAGCTGCATGCTTAGTGTACATGATTATTCAAATAAATTATGTTCTTGGAATTTATTAAAATTACATATTTTCTGCAAATAATTTATACCTTTGTCCACGATCATGTATCAATGATCATCAGCACCACCCTCGTCTACTATTGTTTCTCCCTTGGAAAGATCCATACTTTCATCACTGTATCCTTGCACGGCTCTTTCCAAGATTCCATTTACTTCATCATTTGAAGTATCTTCAAGCCAACAATTCACTCTCCTTGTATCTCCATCATCTGCATCCTTTGAATATGCATGACTTCTTCATTCACAATTTCCAAGAGATAATGTTATATCTTCCTTCAACATGATAGATTTAAAGATTTGTCTCTTTCTCATGCCTTCATGAGGAAATTCTTCCTTTAGGACAACTTCCAGTGGTTGCTTATCTCCATGACCTGTAATTCCTGCAAACATACACAAATCATCAGTCTTAAAAACATGAGACTCTTTAGTCCCCTTTTATGCCTCTAGCATATTCTTCTTATGTTGGAATGAACTTTCCAAGTTCTTCATGAGGTCTATACTATGAACCTCATCTCCCTATCCAAGCATTGCTCCCTACTCTGGTTCACAAAAGTGAACTTTTTTCCCTATCCCCAAGGACTCTCTGTACTCAGCTTCTCTGAGTTCTTCTAATATCCAAACTTCCAATATATACTTCAACTCCCTTGCAACCAATTTTTGAATAGGCCATCTAGCCTTCCTATTTCTCAGTATCCAACCATATCTCTATTTTTCCTCACTTTCTTGTAGCAGTTTCATTAGCACGCTAAAATGTGCCTTTATGTCAACTATCTCTCTTTCAAATTGTTCATCACTCAACTTCCTATGGCTTACATTGGAACCTCCATAATGACCATCAGTAGGCATCATCTTCTTTCCTTTGTGAGATTCTCCTTGCTCACTATGAGTTGCAGTTAATAAACCTATGTAACAAGATACCTTGTTACTCAATACCTCACTAAGACTTTACATAGCCTATCATTTTGGTATTCCTATGGTTCTATCTCCTAGAGCCTTCTTCTAACCATTCCTTTCTCTTTTGTCTTCTTCACTTAAATCACCTCTTTGATAACTCCACTTGTCCTCCCTCCTTCCAACCTTCAGCTGCAACAAGTTCCTTGCCCTAGTTTTCAAGAACTTCCTTTATTCTTTGTTACAGTTCTCATGTTGTAACCATTCCCAGTACTACTACCTATAATTAACCATTCCACATTAGCTGAAAACAAAAGACCAATTACATGCATGATCTATGTGATGATCTTGTCCACTTTATTGCACTTGAATGGACAACTTCCTATCACAATGCCTCTGTAATTTTCTCATGCACTCTTTTGTATGTGCTTCACTATGAATCAATTCAATTCCTATGTTGGATGAAATCTTCAAACTTCATTGTTCTGGTTGAATTCCCCCAAGAGAAAATCTCGCTCTGCTACCAAATTTATGACCTCCTAACCTTTAATTCCCACAGGTGTAGAATTTAAAATCAAAATTTGTAGCATCTTCAATATCTCAAGTTTCTCTTGATTCTTATACGGGCCCAAAAATCCTCCTCCAACAGATTTATGTCTTCTCTGTTATTTGCACTAGTCAATAACGCTCAGGACCAGGCGTTAAACCTCCTACATTGACCAAGTAATCGAAACCATGCTCTTCTTTTTTGAGTGATTAAAATCCAAGCGCTCATCCACATGCTACCATGAGCTTCTCATATTAAGCACTAACTCCTTTCATTTATCTTCCATATGACCATGCACTGGATACCATGGTCTTACCGGAATTTTGGACCATCGAATTTCCAAACCAAGTGAACATACTTCCTTCTCACCTGATCCAGTAGATGATGAAATCTCATATGTTCATCAAATGAAATGATCAACAGTCGATTCAAAGGACCTGATCATCGTCGATATCGTGATCATGTTCCATACCATTGATTTTTCCTTCACACAACTCCACGTAAATCATGGGTCCCTACGGAACTCTACCTTGGAATATTTCCCCTCCATGTGTTGCTCCTTATGTGGACACCTTTATGTCTACATGATGTATCTCGGGCACCAGATCAGCAGATATTCTAACTCTTAATACACTAACAAGACACCAGTCTGACATGACGTGGCACCCAACCATGTGGACATGATGACATGGACTTGCCATGTGTCACTATCAACTACGATGCCACATGTCACCTTGATCTGTGACTTTCACATGCTCCAATTTCCAAATGGACACTAATACATGTCGTCTTATTTATGGGCCATGTGTCACCCTATGAGTGGTTTCATATGTGTGATGATGTATGTCAGGATCAGACTGCCAAAATTTTCCTTTGCGCTTACTCCGATCTTGGTCTAGTTCGATAGGTTAACTCCCAAGAACTTTCTTCGATCTGATCTCCTCTTGACCCTTGATTTGTTATTCGAATGAATGGCTCAATATCATCTCCATCATGCCTCTGTTGTACCTCATATCACCATTTATCTTTATTCCTCCACGGATGAATGCTATGCGTGTCTGATCTTGGATTGTCGATATTTCCAATATTTACTCCACTTGTTGGCTTCTGATCCAATAAGATTGATGGTCAAAGTTATTCCCGACCAGGATCTGATGGTTCAGATCTTTCTTTCAAATATTCCCTTTGGAAGTTAACTTCCTTGTACCTTCTAAGTTTTGATAAGGTTGTCATCTGTCGATATGACTCAGCAATCAACAGCCAGATCTAACCCTGCCACCAGACTATCGGATGTCAGAATTTCTACAATTTTAATCACCTTGTAATCCTTGGTTCGCTATAGCAAAGACCATTGATATGTATCTATATCGAATGACCATGATCCTTCAGTCGGGGACTTTACTATGGTCTCGATCCGACGTTCAATACTTATCTCGGCCTTGATCACAAGTTCTCTCTTTTTTTGAATATCACTTAGGGCGATATGGATCATTGATCCTTCTAGTAATCAATGATCGACAGTTGTTGTGTCTTTTTTTGTGCAAAGAACCTGCAACGTTAAACTCTTATCTACACAAAACATTGGTTAACACACAGAGGATCCGGTACATATTCAGATACTCACATTTCATCCATTGATGCACAAAGATTCCATATAAACACATGGGGATTCTATTAATGAATATGTACATGAATTGTACAAAGGCCTTCTCTCCTTCTGGGCCTGATTTACATTCATTAAGCCTTCAACTGACATGTCGACCACACTTTGCCTCTTACACACTCAATTCCTCACTCTTTGTCCTAACACACACACCCATTTTCCTTCTGATGCCCATAGGATTACAAATTATAAAGTGAAATGTATGAATTGTTCAATCATTTTTAGACCCTAAACACACTCTCTAAATTCTGCAATAATCCCTAGGATCTTTCAGATCCACAATATCCTCAACCATCCCTAGGTTCTAGGTCTCTATTCCTTCGATATCTGCTAAACCATGGTAGATTAATCAATTACAAATAAACTCAAATCAACAAACCCTATCTCATACATGACTTCTAGAACTCAATTTACATAGAAATTACAATAATTCATGCTTAGGGAACCCACTCCCTTAGTAAATGTCAAGACCCCTAGGTCCAACCAACAGGGTTTATCTTGGAGGTGAAATTCTCCTGCATCACCATATGATTGTGTCACCCAATGCTATGCACCAAACTTCAACCATTATTCTCATCATTTCCCAAAACTTTACAACCATTTATAGAGCATTTTGTTCTTCCTTGATTGTTTTATGAAAACAACCTTGTTGATTTTCCAATGGAGTATTCAACCCTTGGTATGCTCTGATACCATGTTGAAATTTGTCTTACTCAACACTAGAAAATCAGCTCAAAACAAAATTACTTTATCTACTAAAATCACAGTTGCGTAATCAACTAAACATGCAGTTGAAGTATAAATAAGGAAACCAAATCAAACACATGAGAACACCAAAGTTTTCAGGTATAAACCCCTAGAAAAACCCCAGAGGAAAAACTAGTGCTAAAAATGATTTTATTATGCTAAAATTAGGGCTCTCGTAAGATGGATAATGGCCCACTGAGAGAAATACAATTGCATACTAACCTGGCTAGGTCTGACCTATTGTACAACCAGTTCTAGCACATTTTTCTAGGCATGCATGATTCGCCTTCTTGTGAATTGTGTATATATGTGATTCTCCTCACTATGAACCATGTATCTGTATGGAAAACTTGTACGACAAGTTTTGTAAGATATGAAATTCTTATGTGGCTTCCTTGGACTAAAACCCACCTGCGTAAGTTGTTGGCCCTTGACCAAGTTTTGAGGAACGCTTGGTCATTTTTGACCGTTTTGGACTTCGACAGCCTGTCAAAGATGGAGCACCAGGCGAAGCAGAGATCATGATATCTCGGCACACTTTTGGGGCCCTTTTAGGGTTTTGGGTTAATGTAATGGGAAAGGGATGTCGGCCCATGGGTTTACCCATGTTTAGGCCTATGTTGTAAAGTATAAATAAGTAGCTAGGCAATGTAAGAAGAGTTGATGGCTTAGTGCTAGTAATTAGATCCGTGTGATCGAATGTAAATGTTATGTGCATGATTGTGAGAGGCTTGCAAAGCTGAGTGCAAGTGTTGTAAGTGTTGAGTGCACGGATTGTAAGAAGGCTATGTTCTAGATCTACTTGAGGAAGGAGGATCTGGCGAGGTGCGCGCAGATCTCCTGTCCTATGCGGAGTACAAGTTGAGCTCTATGTTGTAATCAGATTGACCAAAGCTAATAAAGAAGAATAAGACTTTGTGGACATATCCCTAGGGTGGGGCTGAACCACGTAAACTTGTGTGTCATGCTTTGTGTTATTGCTTCCTTGTTTTTTCATTATCTTGCTAAGTGTTATGCCATGATTAGATAGATTTGCTTATGCTTTGTGATTCACTAGATGTATATGAATAGTATATCTGATGTGTATGAGGATTCTTAGTGTTGATCTATGGGATCTAATATGTTTTTTTTTTGCTAAGCACTGAAATATCTTATATCTGAGCTAGTACTGTGACATTTTGTCTTATCTGCGAAGTACAATAAGGGTGAATAGTGATGAAAGAATGGTGCTAAGTGCTCTATAAAGGATATAATCACAGATCTGTGTCCCAACTAAGGTTGCAAACACCTGAGTCTTTCAACCACCCCTGCCTCTACCTCGGGTGAGACTTCATCTACTTCGCAGGTGTTGCTGAAAGGGTCGGTAGTTAGGTATTTGTTGGTGCACTCTTAAGCGTTGAACCCTGGGTTTGCCCCTGTGCCAACAAATGGTTCTGTTGCTGGGACCTAAAAATGTGATTGCTAGGAACTGACGAAGAAGAAACTTTGTGCAAAAGAAAGCTCTACACGTAGATTTGTTTCCCTAGTGCATAGATCTTTACTCGACCTGTGAAGCTTTGTGCTAGGAATAAGATCAGATCCGAAGAAAAGAAGTGAGATTTGAACGCTCTGTGCTCTAAGAAAAGTAAAAGTTGAAATTTCTGAAAGAAAGAAGTCAGATATGCAGAAGAGAGGTAAGATCTGTAAGCTTTGTGCTCTAATAAAGGTAAGAATAGTCAAAAGATTTTAGATCTGAAATCTTTGTTCTCTGTAGAAGTAAGATAAGTGAAATTTTTTGTTTCTAAAGCATGGATCTAGGTATGCTTGATATATTTTGTCCTAGCTTCAAAACTAGGGCATTAATAGATGAAAGAAAGCTTGATATGAATAGATTTGATAAGTATAATGATAGATATGTTATACCTATGCATAGAAAGAATGTTTGGACTAACAAGTGGATGCAGGATCCTAGAAAGAGTTTTTTGTAGGCTAGCTACCATGATCTTGGTGCGTAGTACAGAATAAGTTGGGGGGTATTTAAATGAAAGAGAGGGTTAACCCTCTGTTACAGTTGCAGAAGACCAGGACATCTTGTTAAGGAATGCCCTGGTGGAAGCCCTAGTTGTCTCTGTTGCAAAGCTTTGGACCATGAAGTGTTGGATTTCCCTAGAATGATTGTTAAACTTGAAAGAATGAATCTGAATGAAGAAAACCCTAAGGCAGATCCAGAAATAGTATAAACTCAGAAGGAATCAGAAAGATATTGCTACAGATGAAATACACCTTGAATGATCACCGACATGTTAGGCTATCAGAGATATTCAAAGAAAAGGAGCAAGTTGAAGCAAGAATAGGGGACTTCGACATTGATTGTATTCTTGATGAAGAAACACAAGTGAACATTATTCCAGAAAGAACTTGGGAAGCTATAGGAAAGCCTGCCATGATCCCTTCCATAGGAGGGACAGGTTTATTCAGAGGAAAGCTAGTAAACCTATGTGGAAGACTCGCCCGGATACCTATGACTATCAATGGAACTTCGATAGAGGAGGACTTTGAGATTATTAAATTTGTTCAAGATAGCGCCCCATTTACCATGCTCGTAGGAAAACCTTGGATTGATAGAGAACAAGCTAGACGAAAAGAGGAAGAAGAAGTTTTGGAACAAAAGAAGCAAGAGTTAAAATACTTTATGACCAGAAGGATAGTGCACTTGATTGAAGAACAGAAGAGTAGATCGCAAATATTTAATACTAGAAACTCTGATGTCGAGGCTAAGAGAACACTAGAGGATCCGTGGAAGATTGAGTTACCTATGTTTGATACAGAAGAAGTATTATCCAGGAACCCTAGGAAAGACTTTCAATAGCACGAAGTAACTAAGACCACGGAAGATAAGCATCAGAATGGTAAAAGAATTACTGAGATGAAGCTCACTGGGAAGAAGGCTAGAAAGTTAAGAAAGAAAAGGGTTAATACTCTAAGGTTACAAGAGGTTCTAGACGATACTTCGCAGACAGAAAAATTGTCGAATTGGAACTTCGTCGAGATATTAGAACAATGACATAGAGTACTTCGCCATGAAGAAGCAATATAGTCATTGGGGTCGATATATCTGTTTGACTTCCGCTCTGAACGGGCAGAAAAGCAATAAAGGGACATCATCCCACCGTTGAAACGCACCTTAACGAGTTGAACAGGAGTTAATGAAGGATCATACCCATTGCCAGCAAACCGTTACTAAGTTCCCTACTTAGTCCATCGCGCCATGCACCGAGAATACTTTTTTCTAAGTGAGAATTTGAGCACGAAACCTAAGATTAACTCACCCTAAGATCATTTCCATGTTCCCATACTATTCATTGTAGACTCTGAATTCCTTTTGCACCCGAGCTAGCTGACCCAAGCTTGTATGTCGGACGAGCTCAATGCTACTGAGAAAATCGTTGAAGAAGTTCTAATTGACTTAATGACTGAGAGATTCATGTTGGAGCGAGGAATTTCTACAGGTAAACAGGCATCGTCCTCGGGAGAATTTTCAGCTTCCCCCTCCACTACTTGAGCAGGACCATCCCGACTGCCTTTGGAAAGATGATCTAAGATCAAAAACGACTTCACCACTGTGAAGATGATCCCAAGTATCTTTCCTAAGTATATCCCACCACTAAGTGGCACAGTGAATCGAGAAATTGTACCCAGAGACTTCGAATATGTTGTGGTCACTGCATACCTCCCGAAAGGGGTTCGCATAGTTCGTGCTGACCAAGATAAGCTCATAGTGCTAAAATTTAGTGATTTTGACCTTGGAGATCACAAGGTTTATAGTATGTTAGCCCCACACAAGTACTTAACTATCGCAAAAGGGAGGAACCCAAAGATTGTCCCTCGGCAATGGACCCATAACTTTGCGCAATCAAGCCTCCTCAATGTAATGAAGATTTCTCATTTCAGGAGGCATCAGGAAGTGAATGCATGTGTTAGATTGTTGTTGTCCTGCTACCACGAAGGATACTTATGGTTGGACCGCCGCATCATTGTGGATCCGATTCTGATCAATTGGATCACGGGGAGGGCATGCAGGGCCCTGACCCGCACGAGTTTTACCCTGGAAAGACTACAGATCGCGCTCTCGCCCAGCGAATAAAAGACACATATGGCGATCTTGAGAAAGGCACGTGAGGTTACAAGGTAGCCTCCATTGAGAATGCAGCAGTGCACCTCGGTTTCTAGTTGATTGCAGGGAAGTTAGTCTGCAAAAATAGACCCACACAGGTGACCGGATTTGTAGTCGACCTCGCAGGGAAGTGCACAAAGGGACTACAAATGAACTGGGAAAAGTACCTTGTAGATCAGCTAGAGCTTGACTGCATACAAGCGCAAGACCAATGGTATGAGTTCCACTTTAGTTGGTTGCTCATACTCATTGCTTTCATCACTTGGGAGCTACCAGAAGGTGCCACTTTTCCGGAGATCGAACCCTTCGAACCATTGGTTGTGAAGTTTTGTATGTTGTGGTACTCTAGCGACATGAACAAACAGTGGCAGTCCAATGTCATCTTCCATGCTTATTACAATCAATTGAAGAATTCAATCCAGTCTACACCATGCCTCACACCAAACACACTTCATAGGTTTATACCTTTGATCAAATTCAGTGCAGACCACCACTTCACCTATATCACAGCACGCACTGATGAGAACAAGAAGACTTGGAGCAGATTACCAAGGAATGGTCGGCGGACCTCCTTGTTCCAGCAGACCCCACAAAGTTGTCTGACGTGGATATCCCTCCAGCTATGTCGGATAACCTATATTGCGCAAGACTAAGTAGTATGTGGAAGTTCAAGAAATCCATAGCACATCCACGAAGACTACTTCGATCTCACCTGCGAAGGGAAGTGATGGTGAAGAACTAGGTAGCACAGAAGTTGAGCAAAACAAAGGCGAGGTTACTCCGCCTAGAGAGGAGGAGGAGCCCTCTAAGAAAAGGAAGATTACCCCACCAAAGCCCTCATCCCAAAAGAAATCTAAGGCCACCCGAACTATGTTTAAGATTACCCTCACACAGGATGACTTCGACTTCTTAATCGCTGCGTTGAATGATGCCTCACTAGAGATCACAAAAAATCAAGAAGTGAAGTAGGAGGAGGTATTCAGCTGGATCAAGGATGAACTTCAAGAAGTGTAGCAGGCACTCCAGTCCAGCAGAGCAGTTTGTGGTTTCCTTGACAATTGAAACAACAGGAACAGTCGATGAGACCACCCAATTACGCCAGATCGTCGAGAAATTTGAAGCTTGCCTTCGACGAGCTCAAGAAGACATAGTGCAAGCCACCCAGGCTTTGGCACAAGTACAAAGTGCACATAGATTACAACAGAGGAAGGCAAAACAGGAGCAGATTTCCTTGGAAGCAAAGTGGGAGGAGGAAAAAGCACAGTTACAGCAAAGCAAGGACCAGTTGCTAGCAGAGCAACTTGAAGTATAGGAAATATTTCACAGAGCACACAGTTATAGCAGAGCAAGGACCAGTTGCTAGCAGAGCAACTTGAAGTATAGGAAATATTTCACAGAACACTTTGCTCTGTGACGATCATTGAAGTGAAAATTAAAGAACGTGTCCCACAGCAGGTGGCACAACTTGAAGAAGTAATCCAGCAACTTCAACAGCATATCGCAGATATGTAACTTCATACCGTGCCTGAGACTCCACAAGAAGTAAGAGACCTAAGGGAGGCAATTGCCCACAGCGCAGTTGATAGATTAAAAACCTTGGCTTTGGAATGTAAGCAACTGAGTGCTAGAAGCGCCCAGACTTATGAGAACCTCACAGAGAACCCAGAATTGTAGACATTAGAAGCATAGCTCCAAGAAGCAAATCAGCATGCAAATACGCTACAGGTGTAGCTGAAGGCCTTGACCCCAGTTGAAAGAATGAAGTGATTTCCATAACAACGCACCGCCCAACAACAGGTACACATGCTGCAAAGTAAAGTGATGGAAGTCTCTCAACGACTTCAACCACTCCAAGAGAAAGCATGCCACCTGTTCACTGAAGTTGAGAGCCAGGCAGTTGAGCTTGAACAGGTTGTCATCATCGCAGAACAGCACATGGAAGGACTAGTAAACGACGCAGTGATCCAGGAGTTCACTGAGTAAGAGTTTGTCGCACTACAGCAGGTCGAAGTAGCTCGGGCCAAGCTCGAGACATTCGAAGTAGATTTGATCAGACCAGAGTGACTCAGGACGAGTCACAGGTGAGTGTTGGGGGCATGTTGGCCCTTGACCAAGTTTTGAGGAACACTTGGTCATTTTTTACCTTTTTGGACTTCGACAGCCTATCAAAGATGGAGCGCCAAGCGAAGCAGAGATCACGGGATCTCAACCCACTTTTGGGGCCTTTTTAGGGTTTTGGGTTAATGTAATGGGAAAGGGATCTTGGCCCATGGGTTTACCCATGTTTAGGCCTATGTTGTAAAGTATAAATAAGTATCTAGGTAATGTAAGAAGAGTCAATGGCTTTGTGCTAGTAATTAGATCTGTGTGATTGAATGTAAATGTTATGTGCGTGATTGTGAGAGGCTTGCAGAGCTTAGTGAAAGTGTTGTAAGTGTTGAGTGCACGGATTGTAAGAAGGCTCTATGCTAGATCTACTCGGGGAAGGAGGATCTGGTGAGGTGCGCGCAGATCTCCTGTCCTATGTGGAGTACAAGTTGAGCTCTATGTTGTAATCAGATTGACCAAAGCTAATAAAGAATAAGAAGACTTTGTGGACATAGCCCCAGGGTGGGGGTGAACCACATAAACCTATGTGTCATGCTTTGTGATGTTGCTTCCTTGTGTTTTCATTATCTTGCTAAGTGCTATGCCATGATTAGATAGATTTTCTTATGCTTTGTGATTCACTAGATGTATATGAATAGTATATATGATGTGTATGAGGATGTTTAGTGCTGATCTACGAAATCTAATATGTTTTGTTGTTGCTAAGCACTGAAATATCTTATATCTGAGATAGTACTGCGACGTTCTATCTTATCTGCGAAGTACAATAAGGGTGAATAGTGATGAAAGAACGGTGCTAAGTGCTATGTAAAGGATATAATCATAGATCTATGTCCCAGCTAAGGTTGCAGACACCTGAGTCTTGCAACCACCCCTGCCTCTACCTCAGGTGAGACTTCATCTTCTTCACAGGTGTTGTCGAAAGGGCCAGTAGTTAGGGCTTTGTTGTTGCGCTCTTGAGCGTTGAAACCTGGGTCTGCCCCTGTGCCAACATAAGCCTTTGTTCTCTCTTCTCCTTAACCTGATCTCTAGATGGAAGTCCTTCTCCTTCCCTATCCAAGATCTCCTTGAATCCTTCAAGTGTATGTCAAGTGTCTTTCTCCTTCACCCTAGTCTTGATTTTATAGTGGTGAGTTATAATCTATTTCTAATCTCAAAAGTGATCTATGGTTGAGATTACTTCTCACACTCACTTGAGATTTAGATTACCTGTTGCATGCTAAGTACTTTTAGCATGTTTTGTAGATAACTCAATTAACCAATTACATAATTAATTAATTAAATCAATTTACTTTAATAATTCCTTTAATTGAAGTATATTCAAGAGTAGAAGGCTTTGGATGATTTCCACACGTCTAGACACATAGACCTATGCAGACATACATGTCCGATGCTACCACTAACATCAACAAACCCATTCTACTAACTCACCAAGTTTACTTGAGCTATCATATATTGTCCCCACCCTCAAACAATACCATGGGATTTTATACCATCTATTACATCTCCACATTGGGAGATTTTATTTTATATGATGATCCCTTATTTTCATCTAGAATTGACATCGGTAAAACACCAATCCCATTCATTTCCTACTTTGGTGCACCTTCACATGTCCTATGGTTGGAGTATCAATATGTATGCACAATTTCAACCTCTACATGATCTACCCATGTTGACCACCCCTAGTTCATGCATGGTGTTAATATCGATTGTGGCGTCAACCCTTCCCTCTACTTACCCACCACAAAGGTACTACCCGATATATGTCCCTCTAGTACCCATGTCTTCCACTCCAATGAATACATTCTAGGGGCCATTACTACCCCTATATACCATTAAGATGATTTACACCATTATTTGTACTTGTTCTTAGGATACTTTCACCCCTCCATACTAGCATATCATTGTGGAAAATGATTTCATTCCCATGGACATGTATATTTGTTTGAGCACCCTATTTCTTATTTTAACTCTTGTGAGTAAGGAAACATGGCCAATATTTTTAAAACCATCAAGGTTGATATTTTTTTTACTCCCAATGTCACTAAAATTATCTTTATGGGAGCTACCTATTCCCCCAAATAGGTTGCAACTTACCAAGCACTCTTGCAAGAGTTTCTTGACATTTTTTCTTGGTTTTACTCTAAAATTCTTGACCTAGACCCTAGTATTATTTAAGCATCACATTGACACATGGTTAGATGTGTCACCTATTCGGAAAAAACAAGGGCGTGTTCCTTGTGCAAAATCCTTGGCCATTAAAGAAACAATTAATAAACTACACATATATGTGTTTACCTACCCAATTGCCTACATTTCCTAGGGATCCAATACTATCCCTATCGACAAGAGTTAGGGAACCATCCAAGACTACTTTGATTTCCATGATCTCAATCAAGATTATCCCAAAGATCATTTCCCCATTCCTTTCATTGGCCAAGTGATCAATGAATGCATCGTCCATGAATTCTTCTCCTTAATGGATGGATTCTCCAAGTATAGTCAAATTCATATATGTCAACATGATTAGTACATGATTGCATTTACCACCCTTTGGGGGATTTTTGTGTATTGTGTCATGCATTTTGGACTCAAAAACGTTGGAACCATGTCCTATGGAATCCATGACATGATCCACATCATTTTTTCTTACCTAGACAATATTATATCCAAATCAAAATTATGATCACAATATCTAAACGACATATGCACCATTTTTCTTCCATGTTGATAATATAACATTCACTTGAGCCCTCTCAAGAGAGTATTATACATCACAATTGGGGACCTCCTTGGATTGATTGTCTTGTAGCAATTGATTACCATTGATCCTTTGAAATTTGATGCCATTATACAAATTCCCCTGCTATGGACTTTACATCAACTAAAAATCCTTCATGGAAAACATGACTTCTTATAGTTTTGTATTCCTAACTATGATGCGTGTGCCCATCGATTTTTGCAAATCTTACATGATGATCTTAATTTTTATGAGATAATCTAGTCTAGTAGTAATTTGACACATTAAAATATGTTCAGAGCACCACACCTCTTATCACCCCCTTGAATTTAATAAGGATTTTATCCTTTATGTAAAGGCCTCAATCTTCATTGTTTCGAGCATGTCAATTCAGAAATGAGATGAATGTTATGAGCATGTTTTATGTCCAAAAAAACCTATTAGGACCATTGTTAAACTACAACCATGATGATAAGTTCACCTTGGTTGTGGTCCATTCAATTTAAAATATTCACCATTACATCCATCTTCACCAAACCAAGGTCATAGCCAATTCAAATCCCATGTTGTACTATATGTTGGTANTAGGACCATTGTTAAACTACAACCATGATGATAAGTTCACCTTGGTTGTGGTCCATTCAATTTAAAATATTCACCATTACATCCATCTTCACCAAACCAAGGTCATAGCCAATTCAAATCCCATGTTGTACTATATGTTGGTACGATGACCAATCAATAGTAAGTTCACTCATTGGATAACCATTCATAATTGAGGGACTTATATCCCACTCACTTCACCAACACAAACACTTTGTAGAATTAAAATATTGGCCTCTTTACTTAGTATTATGCATATACCCCTATGTTTATAATGGCCTATTTTTGGGTGTAACCTACATGCAAGTAATTGACTAACAATGCCAATAATAAATAGTACTTTGAGTTTGTTTCTTTTTTTTTTATTTCCAAGTTGACACACACAAATTGGCTATGTTTCTCTGCTTGAAATCTTGATCCTACTCTTGAGTTATGGGAAGATGGTTTTATTAGTTGGCCATGTAATGCCAAGGATAATGCCAACAATAAGACAAAAACAATTGTCTCACTC
>SNQJ01S0036504.1:21766-34884 GCA_010110895.2 Picea sitchensis
AGAACGAGACAGGAAAAAGGTTGAAGTGTCTCAGATCAAACAATGGAGGTGAATATTGTAGCAAGGAGTTTGATGATTATTGTTCATACCATGGGATTCATAGAGAGAAGACAATTCCATGAACACCACAAGAAAATGGTGTGTTAGAAAGGATGAATAGGACAATCATGGTGCGTGTAAGGAGTATGAGATTCCATGATGGTTTTCCCTTACTGGACATGTTGTGATACTGTTATTTACTTAATAAACATAGGACCTTCAATCTCTTTGGATGGTAGAATTCCAGAGGAGGCATGGACATGTAAACAGGTAAACTATTTTTTTTGAAGACTTTCGGTTGTGAATTATTTGTCCATATTGATAAATAAAATAGAACAAAGCTTGAGGCAAAATCCAAGAAGTGTACCTTTATTGGATACGGTGTTTAATGATTTTTGTTATCACTTATGGGATTATGAAAATAACAAAATCGTTAGGAGTAGAGATGTCATATTCAATGAGAAGTTCATGTGCAAAGATCGGTTGCAGGGAAAGAAATGGGAAAAAGAAAAACCAAAATACACAATGCTTGATGAGATCACTGAAAAAGAAATTCTAAAGGTACCAGAAAATCAAAATGTACAACAATAGGATCAACATGTACCTCAAACTCGTGAAAGTGTTGTTAGAAGATATACCAGGTTAAGTAGACACCCTGAACAATACTCTCCTTCATTGTATTATTTATTGTTGACTGATTCTGGTGAACCAGAATGTTATGAAGAGACAATGCAGGTAGACACTAAAAAGAAATGGGAGCAAGGCATGAAAGAGGAAATGGATTCCTTGGTAAATAACCAGACTTGGGACTTGTTTCAGTTGCGTGCAGGAAAAAGAGCACACAGAATAAATGGGTTTACAAGTTGAAGGAAGAAGATGGAGGAAAAAAAAGGTACAAGGCTAGACTTGTTGTAAAGGGGTTTGAACAAAAGAAAGGTATAGATTTTGATGAAATATTTTCTCATGTTGTTAAAATGAATTCAATTAGAACTATTTTAAGTCTTGTGGCCACTACCTATGGGACTTCCTAGAGTCTTATTTAATCTCTTTTCAAGACTCCTTAAACATGAAAATATTGTCGAGTTAGCTTTTCTCTTTCACACTCGTTAATTGGATTTGAAAGGACATGTATTCGGTGCAAGTTTACCCCTTATTCAGATCGAATGGACTAATTACAAAAAAGGTATACCCTAGTTACCATTGGCTAGAAGATTTCTCATGGATATTATTTTATACCTTTTCAAGCCTAGGGGACTAAGTCTACGAAAAAGGACACTCTTGAGTTAAGTTGTAATTGCATCCCATTATCCTTCTTGTGTTGTTGAGTCTAATTTCAGCTCTCGCTTTCTTGTTATAAGCCTCTTTCCCCAACAATTCTCAACATTAGCCAAGTAGTGCCTTCCATATATTGTTTGCAACTTGACCACCCTTAACCCATAGAGGAGACATCCCCCTGAGTGTCCATGTCCCACATGCATTCCCTTTCATTGAGCATAGGCATGTTCCACTACTTGGAACTAGCTACTTGCTTGCGGCACATGTTTCCTCTCTTATATCATAGCATTTCTTTTACTATGAAAAAACCAAAAAAATATTGGCGAGAAACAAATATTATCTCCTATCGGCAATGATCGTGTCTCCTTTGAATAGAGAACAAAATATTGAGTCCATTTCATCCAAGGTTTGGGTTTAGCATGGCCTTATGAAGTTGAAATTGTTACTTAGATTCTACTCCTCCAACTCGTTATTCTTCTAGTCCCTATGGAGATTTTGTTGACGCCTCCCGTGTCACAAAATTTTGTCAATGATTAGTGTTAAGTCTATGCTTCCTAAGTTATCCATCTTATCATGCTCTTGTTCAAAGAAAGTATAATCCTGTGTCGACCATTTCTCATAACTCTTGATTTTGCATGTCAGCCATCCCCTTACAAGTAAATCTCAGAATCACATGGAACTATTGTCCTACCTTGCACCCTAGGCCTACTTTCATTAGTAGGTGACCTTGAACCCAACATATGGCATCTCCTCATTGGTCATTGACTGGGGGGTTTCCCTTGTGTTCACCGATAATAAATCTATTCACACATTGGAATCTATGAAATTTCTTGGATTCCATTAGAGACTATTGGTGGTTTCTTCGCCTTTGTTGACTACTAGTCAGAGGGTCTCTTTTGTGTACTACTTGCATCTGGTGCATGTGAGAGACACACATGGTTGTTGGTTCGTGAGCATCCTATTCATCCAAATTCTTCCTAATCATCAAGTTATTGCTTTGTACCTCGCACTAGATGATGATATATTCCTTAATGCTCTTTTTTCAGTGGGTCTCCTTCCATCGACTTCAGCTCATCTATTGTGGAATCAATATCTAGATTCATATGATTACCTTGAGGCTTGCAGTAATCAGTGGCAGGTTCTCCCGCCATCGATAGTTAGGAATACATCAATGTCTCCTGATTGATGGATTCTTCAAGTGTTTGACCTCAACACCCTTATTCACACTTGTTGAATGTACGTGGTGCCTTGACACCTAGTTTCATTATCGGCGGGTTGTCTCACGCTTGTTAATGATATACCTCAATGACCTGTAATCAAATGAAGTCTCATTATGTTCGACTTCAACTCCTTTATTCACATGAGGTATACTTGCAGCTTTGGTAGATAGTGTAGAAGACCTCTTGTTTTCAGTAGCATCACCCCATTCTTTCATCGGACCAATACTTATATGACTTCAGTGATCATGGAAGATCAGTTTGAACTTTGCACTCCATTGTATATATTCATTTGATTTTGAGATTAGACTCCACCGTGTCTTTTTTGTGACTATGAGAAGCTATGGCATATGTCCACTTTGTATTTCCTATTCATGGACATGAAACACTATTTTTTAAATATCCACATGGATTTGCAGTGTAATTCAGATTGATATCCATGTGTACATAGTCAATTTGAATTGTAATATTCTCATGAGTAACTAGTTCTTCCATCTGATTCTTCATTACTCCACTTCTGGGAATTATAATGTATTTTAGACATCGCGGATACTCTTCTGACCTCACACATTAGGGGGCATCTGTTATAGAAAATTTTTCCACACTCCATGTATCTTGCTTTGATGGCCTCCCATTTCCCTCTACAGACTCAAATCCCCCATTTTTCTCACTCCAAATTCAAAAATACAAAATTTTGTCCATATATGGGAGCCACAGTTAGACAACTCGTGTATACGCAGGTTGCTCCAATACAATCCGTGTACATCGGGTTTTGTGCTAAAAAATAAAAAAATATGTTGGGTTTCCATGCCATGTTAGGAGATCCATGATCCTTGACCTTCCATATACTAGAAACGCTCTGAATCGACCCTTCAATTCCATTTGAAGGCTATAAATTGATCCATATACAAGCCTTGAGGACATAATTCATCATTGAGAGAAAAAACACTCTAGATAAATTTTACCTCATATTGAGTCCGCATCCCTTTGTCATTGAAAGTCTGAAATTTTTGTGTTCAACCCCCAAGCTCTTCCTATCTTGAGATGAAGAACCTCATTGAATCTTACTACTTGTGAGATTTCCTTTGATTGAAGTGGTGAAGGCCCAGGTGGAGGGACTTAGTTTCTCGATTTCGATATGTGTTGTTACAAAAGTTTGTCACCTATGTACTTCTGTTGATTACATTAATAGAAATACTATTTTCTCGCCCAATTATATGTTGCAAATATTTGTATTTCTTTCTATGGGCATCTTTGTCATGCATTTTAATAGATTATGCAAGTTTATATGCTAACATTATATATAATTTCCACATGCTTGCATATCTTGCATGTTGAAGACAAGTTGCATGTATATATCTTTGGGTTGTGAGATCAACCGTGGTCTTATTCGGATGTCCGGATGAGGTAGGCTTCTAGCCTTCTCTTGTTATCATTTCTATTTATTAGCATACTTGAGATTAGAGTTGATTTATGGGTGTCGTTTCGTCTGTTGTGGTTTACCCCTAAACATAGAAAGATTTCTCTCATAACAACATGTGTGTTCTATTAATCAAACACACCACCTATATTTTGATACAAATTTTTTGCTCAGCGGTGCATCAAGTAAATACAATGCATCGATGTTGTGTACTACAAGATAATGATCAAAATACATAATATTTACCATATCGGTTCGTTTTATGGGACGCCCCGTTATCGGTGTGTTATAAGAAAAACACACTGGTAACAACACATACAAATCTAAAATGGAGCATCGATGCGTTAAATTCAATGAAACACACCGGTGCAATTAACTGAGTTGCATCAGAAGGATTATTTAAAAAATTATCATTGTGGTAAGTGTTTTAAAACACACTCATTACCGGTGCATCATAAAAGACAATGCACCATTAAAATGTGTTTGGTGATCCAAGGAACATAGAGTATCGATGTTTTTCATATAACAAAGCGCATCGCTTGGTTTATCATTAAAAAGTTCTATTAAAGCAATGTGTTCTTAGAACCAATTGCACTGAATTACACAATTCATATGTGAAATGGCATCACAGGACATTTTGTATGACAACCCTTAACCAGTGTGCTATATAAAACAACACATCACTATAGATATTAGTGCTCGACTAACAATGACGCATCAGTGCGTTAAAGTTAACACACCATTGTTCGGTGCCTTATGTTTGATATGGAGCACCATGAGCAATGCATATTACGTTTTTAATAGCACTGGTTACTTTTTCACTTTTTTTTTTGCAAATATAAACTAATTTTAGTTTTTGATAAATACAAATTAGTTATATATGTTTGTGTTTTATATTTTAAATTTATTTTATCTATATATATATTCCTAAAAATAATTTTATGTGAATCATATACGACGACGAAACCGAGTGTAGTAGTAGCAAGAGAAACCAAAATAAAAATAATTTAATTCACAAACTACATATGCAAACCTCCACAATTAAATTTTGTGGAGGTTTTGTTTTATGAAGGAAAAAACAGAGGTCACTCTTTGATGCCTCTCATAATTTAGCGAATGGACTTGATCCTCTACCACTTCCTCAATGCTCTACCTCACATCTCCTCCTTCGTGGGTCACTCAACTTTCTCCAAGATACCATCCTCATCATTCTTGTAGCCATAATATGAGTTTTTGTCAATTCGCTTGTAAATCACTACCTAAACCTCCTTTTCTTCACTTTGAGGGGGCTTATCAAACAAATTTTTGAGAATGGGGAGGAATTTCATAGCCACAAATTATCTGTAATTGGGGACCTTATCAGTGGCATTGAGCACAACAAATTTGTTCTCTTTCAAGTTTGTCATCTTTGCCCCTACTTTGGCATAATTAGGACTGGCAAACTCTACGATCAAATCTTTCCAGTGCCCCTTTTCCTTGTTTAGCAAGAAAGGACCCTGGTGGATGTCATAATTATAACACTGTTTCAACCTCAAGAATGACCTAAGGTCCATATTGTATATTTAATATAAGTTAAGAAACACATTTGGAAAAACAATCGATGATCCATAATATTTGTCAGCATGCCTTATCGCTAAATATTAATCATTTCCTTGGCCTCAACCTGGTCCTCCATGAGATCCTCATCCGAGTACTTACTAAGAAGCTCATTCTTCTTCTTCTCCACAACCATGCGCTCGATCACTTTCTCATCCAGAAGGGACATATGGGAAACAAACTCTCTCTCTCTCTCTCTCNCATTTATTTCGTCACATCCTCGTCCTCCTCAAATAAGACCGGCTTAAAGGAAATGACCTCCCTTCTCTTGATCGTCAACCTAACCTCCCTCTAGATAGAATTGATCCTCTACCACTCCCTCAATGCTCTAGCCTACATCTCCTCCTCTGCGGGCTATTAGACTTTCTCCAAGATATTGTTCTCATCATCCCTCCATAATTGTTTTCTTGAAACATGAAGTAATTTTGACATCATTGTCATAATTCAACTTCTTGAAGTCCATAGTGCAACAACACTAGTTGTAATTCCCCTACAAGTAGCTCAGATATTAGGTTTTCTTGATTTTTCAAATGAACGAAATTATTTTGACACATTTTCTACTATATTCGCATGTGTCTTTGCATGTTTAGAATCTTGAAAACCCAACAATTGTGTTGCTTGTTTCAATTTTGAGTATTTTGGCAATCCAAGTAGGATTTGAGCTTGTGTAATGACTATTTTTTCCTCCAAAAACAATTTGTAATTATGTTACTAACATGTTCTATAACTATCTGATTAAGACTTAGGTCCCCAAATTGTTCTCTCATGTTTTCATCCAAACTTTCTAAAAGGTTTCCATCCCTTTCAAAACCACTACGACTTCCAATTATTCTTGAAACCTGAAAGGGGTTAGGTTCCTTCAATGGTAGATTAGATTCTATCCCTACATAGTCTAATTAATTTGTTAGTTTCATGTTATCAACTTCTAAACACCAAGATCCCTCATTTTAGCTATAATTCAAGTAAATTAGACTACATTGGTTTTGAACATGTAAAAAAGGAAGTGCACTAGCATTTTGTCCTATCTCAAAATGCATTAGAACAACTATAGCATAATTTAAGGAAAGTAATTGCAAACTAAGGTATAATTACAGACAATAGCTATGATGTTTCCTCTCGAAGACCATATTTTGAAAAAACAAAATCAATTTGAGGGAAGAGACACCATTTTGTATATGGAGTGAGGCCTTATGATTTCATAAAAGGAGGGGGAACATGTACACGAACATTGGTTTGAGGGGCTACACCAAGCCCAAGAGGATTAGTTCCCTTAACAACCTTGTTCTTGCTCCCTAGCTTCATGTCAGTTTTCGGTGGTGCTGGGACAATGAGTGCTACAACAAGCTTTGGAGCCACTGATAGGGGGACATGGGGAGGAGTTATAAGGTGAAAGACCATATGGGCTAAGGATGATGGGGGAAAATTGAGATTGGGGGTTGTGAGGTACCATACATGTATCTTGAGGGTGAGTAATGCAAGAGTCAGTGTAGTCATGACTGGAGTCCTAGTTGCACTTAGTGGAGGAATGAAAAATGGGATATGTGGAATGGGATCCACTCTATGGGAAGAGGGGAGTAGTCATGCCTAATGGGTGACCCGAAGAGGCAAGTGATGGTGGCATACTTGAAACCGGTGACAAGGTTGAAGGTTCCTTATCTATTTCTTAGATAGTGTAGACAAGTAAAGAACATGTGGGTGGTGGTTGGGGTGGATCACCAAGGAATGCCCCCAACAGTAAGAAATATTTGTAGATGCCATGACTTGTCTTGGTGTAATATTTGGTTTGTTGACTAGTGTGAGGGGTGGACAAGACAATGTCTAAGTTTATGGTCAGATGAGCCTTGTAGTATGTAAGTTGATCGATCTTTTGATGACTATGAACGATCTTCCTATAAAAATGTAATTGGGCCTTCCAAAAGTCCCATCGATAGTGATGCATTCCCCTGAAGCTGACTAGTGAAGGTATGATAGAGTTGGTTATAATGAAGGGCACTAAGAGAATATAAAATAGATCTTTGCATGAGACTAAAAACAAATTTATTATATTTCATTTTCTACTAAAGATCCATGTTGGTGAGGCTAATGAGTTATAAGTCCCTATTTTAAGGATCATTTTTTCTTCCATCATTAGACTCTGTAGATTGTAGAGGTATTACCTCCCCTCTTACACATTCTTATCTCTACATGCATAAATCTTTTTAGGTAATTAATAATAGAGCTTTGGCCAATCTTAGAAAGTTTTACCAAAGTTGTGATGATTAAACATGTCACTCTACCACTTAACGTGAACATAAGCACCATTCAAACATACAATTTCTTTATTACTTAGAATCCTTTTGAGGTTATTTTGAGCTCACCCAATTAAGATTTGAACCTAAGATTTTGAACTACCCCGTTTTACTATACATCATGATGTTTCAAAGGTTAATGTAATCTTAAACTCAGTAATAGTAACAGTTAATGTAATCTTAAACTCAGTAATAGTAACAGCAATTGACATTTGAGACTAAGATTTTGAACTAGCCCGTTTTACTATACATCATGTTTATTCAAAGGTCATGTAAACTGAGAAGGTCAATGTACCAAACTCAGTAATATGTTTTTCGTTTTACTATATATCATGCTTTTTCAAAGGTCATTGTAACCTGAAACTCAGTAATACTAGCAAATATGTTTTTAATGAGAGTAATCAGGACCCCTTCATCATAACCTTGAGCACCATACTTTGTCAATTCTTTCACGAGGGATTCAAAGTGTGCATAAGCTCCATCTTCACACGGAGAAATTTAATTTTCAAATAAACTTAATAAACTTAAGTTAAAATTTTTAATTTCATAAATCCGAACCAACTTATCCCATACATCTTTTGATGTCTTGACCTACCCTGAAATTGAAATAATATTGTAGATGGTAAAGAAAGCAAACCATGCCTTCCATATTCTATTTCCCACTTTTAAAATTCATTCACTTGTGTAGCAGCTAGCTTCACCTCTTTCACATTCACAATGTCAAGCAGCTCCCTTTTCGAACAATCTCTGCATCCAAAGTTGAGAAAGACTTGAATTTCGAAAGATTAAATTGTTGAACCGGATTTTGTGATATTGCAACAATGCTTACAGCCATATGTTAAACTCTGCTTGAAGATCAGTTTAGAAAGGCTTAAACTTCCAAGTATCAAATTGTTGTACTGGATTTTGTGTTGTTGCAACCATGTTCAGTCATATTCTTAAACTCTACTTGAAGATTATTTTTATTGTGAAGGACAAGAACTCTTCAAACCTGAAGAAAAATGAAAAGAAAATGCAATGGCAGACAATTTATCATGGAGCCTGCTGCGAAAAGTAGTTTGAAACTCCCGTGAAAAATTATGGTTAAGAATATGAAGCCCATGACAAATCTCTTCCAGCTGCCCTCCTTCGCATGCAGGAGGCCAAAGTTGGCAAAGTGGTATTGCATGTATTAATCCAATACATTTTTATCCCTGCTCAAATTTGTGGAGGTCCCTTTATATTTTAGTTTTTAGATATTCTGACATTTTGTATGTATTTGTTGATAGGGCCAAAAGCTTAGATCTACTATGGCTTTTAAGGAGCCTTGTATTTTTAGTGAATCACTGGGAAAAATTACTGTTAAGAATATGAAGGAATATGAAGCCCATGACAAATCCCTTGCCTCTGACCTCCTTCGCATGCACCTGAATTGGAGGTCAAAGTTGGCAAAGAGCCATTGCATGTATTGATCGAATACATTTTTCGATATTATGATATTTTGCATGTATTTGTTGACAGGGGCAAAAGCTTATTGATCTACTATGGATTTTAAAGAGCACTGTTCTTCTTAGTGAATTGTTTGGCTCATAGTTTAGAAAGTCTCTTTTACATAAACCTATTTTAAATCTGCTTAAAATTGTGTAGGAGTTCATAGTGGAAGATCATGAATTTGGTTTAGGAATAATGTTGGTTCAATTTCTTTACTTTTTACTTCACAGGTTAATTGTTCACTGCCCTTTGTGTTTCCATAATTAACATGCATTTTCTTTTTCAACTACTTTTATAATATTGTTAGGAAGTAATCATTTCATCGCCTCTTTGCAAACGGTGAATCGGTGGCCTTCTTGACCCTTCAAGACTCGACGATTAAACCACCGATTACAATTTTGTTTTACATAACTTAAATGGTGGCCGCCTTAACCTTTGCAGGCCAGAAGACACCATCACCGCCTTGATTAAAATCCTTTAGAAGATTGAAGGGGAAATTTTCTATGTTTAAATACCAGAGTCGAAATTGTAATCATCCATCTCTTGAAAACATTTTTGAATCGAATTGGTTACTTTGTATTTGGAGGCCTGCTCTGCGTTTATATTTTGTTTTTGATTGAGTTTGTAAACTCTGTTTTGAATTTTCTGTTTCGGGATATCCGCAGGCTTGAGTAATAGAGTTGTTTCTTTCCAAACCTCGAACCTCAAAGTGGTGGGCCCTAAGCCCATTCGAATTTCGCAATTCGGTAGTTCACGTTCTGTTTTGTTTGTGTGTCGGGTGTTCATAAACCCCGAAATCCTGAATTTTGATCTGCCTGGGTCCCACGGCTCTTCACAATTCGACGACTGAGGTTGCGCACTATTTTGTATCAAAGGCTTGCAAACCCCGAAACCCGAAAGCACCAGACCCACACTCCATTCACATTTCGCGATTCGGGAGTTGTTGTGTGTGGCATTGGGTGTTCGTGTTCGCTGAAATCCCGAACCCCGATTGGCCCCGTTTTCCCACATTTGGTATCAGAGCTTGCTTATTTCATCTTGCAAGCACTTAATTGATTGCAGTTTGTACCTGTTGGTGTGCAATTTTACTGAGCTATAGTTTATTTGATTTCCTTCAATTTTTTATAAATGGCTGTGTCTGGTAGCAGTGCTTCTCAGATTCAGGTTCCTTTGCTGAATGAGAATTCATATGATTCCTAGTACATTCGGATGAGGACGATTTTGCGTTCTCAGGATTTGTGGACTTATGTCATTGATGGTTATGTTGAGCCCGCTGATGCTGCAGCAGAATTGACTCTATCTAATGCTGACCGTGCTTTGTTGAAGGTAAACAGAAAGAAGGATAACAAAGCTCTTGGATTACTCCAGCAAGGATTAAATGATTCCATTTTTATGAAGATTGATAGCACTGCATCTTCAAAGATGGCTTGGGACATTCTTGAAACAAGTTATCAAGGTGTGTCCAAGGTGAAGATAGTCAAGTTGCAGAATTTGAGAAGGGATTTCGAAACTCTGAAGATGAAGGACAATGAAAGTGTTGATACTTTCATGACTCAAGTAATGAGCGTTGTGAACCAACTTAGGTAGTATGGAGATAATGTTGAGAATAAAAGAGTTATTGAGAAAGTGCTGAGAAGTTTGCCCAAGAAGTTTGAACCTATAGTTGTACCCATAGAGGAATTTAAAGATTTAAGTCAAATGAAAATTGATGAGTTAACTGGTTCTCTTGTTTCTCATGAATCTAGGATATCTAGATATGAAGAAGGATCATTGGAGCATGCCTTCAAATCACAACTGCATATTACCAGAGGCAGAGGCAGAGGAAGGTTTTATACTCGTGGAAGAGGAGGTCGATTTTGTGGTCGAAGGGACAACATAACTGAATCAAAGTCTGAGGAGAAGTCCCAGCAATATCCTCCTAATTTAAGAGGGAGCAACAACAAACCCCGGCAGCAAGAAAATCAGAGGTATGATAAAACTAAAGTACAATGTTATTATTGTAAGAAGTTTGGGCATTTTGCTAATAAATGTAGGAAGAAACAGGAAGATGTTGTAAAGCAGTCTGCACATATTACAAATGAGTCTGAGGATCATCAAAATCTTGTGTTTTTGACCTGTAATGTCACTGAGGAAAGTGCTAGTGATATTTGGTTTTTGGATAGTGGTTGCAGTAACCACATGACTGGTAATAAGGATTTATTTTCTTCTGTTGATACTAGTATTTAGTCTGAAGTAAAACTGGGGAATGACTGTAAGGTTATAGTGAATGGTAAAGGTGTAGTTCCAGTCTACACTAAGAACAATCAGAAAATAAATATTGATGATGTTTATTTTGTGCCTGGTTTAAAATGCAATCTTATTAGTGTTGGACAGTTGTTGGAGAAAAAGTACAGAGTATTCTTCAAGAACAAGGTATGCACAATTTATGATAAATTACCCAGCAGACAGTTGATTGCAAGAGTTGAGATGACCAAGAATAGAATGTTTCCACTTGTTATGAGAAATGATTTAAGTAATTCCTTGAATGCTTATAAAACTGGAAGTTTAGATGAATCTTGGTTATGGCATTTGAGATATAGTCATTTACATTTTGGTGGTTTAGTTCTGTTATAGAAGAAACAAATGGTAAAGGGGTTACCTTGTATTCAACAACCTGCAAGATCTTGTGAGAGTTGTATACTTGGAAAACATCACATAGAGAAATTTGTTTCAGGTGTTTCCTACAGAGCAAAAGCTCCATTGAAAATTGTCCACACATATTTATGTGGACCTATGCAAACACCTTCTTTAACTGGCTGTGTTTATTTTATGATTTTTATTGATGATTTTAGTAGGAAGACTTGGTTGTATTTGTTGAAACAGAAATCTGAAGCCTTTGAATTTTTCAAGAGGTTTAAGTCTATGGTTGAGAATTGTTGTGGGTGGGAATCCCTCCTACGGACTTAGCATTTAAGGGCTCTAATCATGCATTCAGAAAATGACCGTTTCAAAGGCCTCAACTCTTTCCTATTCTCCTAACACAATACCCCACATTCATGCAATACAAAGGTGTAAATGAGATTCGATAACTCTACCTTAAGTCCTTCGTTTGATGTCAATCCCTTTTCTTTCACTCACTCTTTGGTTGCAAGCCTCCTCCCAAAGCTGACCTGCATTTACACATGAACAAACAAAAAGCTGCGAGCATGCATTTCATATACTAATTGCCTGGTTAGTTGTGACAATATCATAAAATAAATATTCAACTTGAACACATGATATTGCGGGACGGGAAAAGTATTCCTTTTTGTATTAATCTTCACAAGAGTAAACTTTACAATATGTGGTCAACACTGCTCCTTGAACCTGGTCCTGGGCTCCTCTTCACAATGCACCAACTACTCAACCTCACAATGCAATTGGAGGAAATTGGAGCAAAGGAGGGATAAATTTGGGCATAGTTTCTATACTCTTCTTCCTCCTTTCAAATGGGACCTCTACCCCTTCTTTTATAGGCTAGAAGGAGCTAGGTATTTGGTCGAATGACCTGCCATGCATGGCCGAAAGGTTTAGTTAACTTGCCCAAAGTTGTGTGTTTCGTCATAAACTTTTCTTTTTTCATGCTTCTGAAGGTCCATGTGGGCTGTAGTGGGTCAGCTAGCATGGACACTATAGATACATGCAGGCTGTAGTGGAGCAGGGTGCACGGGCCTTTAAAAATGGAGTTTTTTAGAAGAGTTGTTCAGTAGTGGCTTGGAAAAGAAGGAATATGAGATGGCCTGATGCCAGGTAAGCATGTTTGGTGCAAATTAGGGTTATAACATATGCCCCCTA
>SNQJ01S0036504.1:37412-57872 GCA_010110895.2 Picea sitchensis
TTGAAGGTTCCTTATCTATTGCTTAGATAGTGTAGACAAGTAAAGAACATGTGGGTGGTGGTTGGGGTGGATCACCAAGGAATGCCCCCAACAGTAAGAAATATTTGTAGATGCCACGACTTGTCTTGGTGTAATATTTGGTTTGTTGACTAGTGTGAGGGGTGGACAAGACAATGTCTAAGTTTATGGTCAGATGAGCCTTGTAGTATGTAAGTTGATTGATCTTTTGATGACTATGAACGATCTTCCTATAAAAATGTAATTGGGCCTTCCAAAAGTCCCATCGATAGTGATGCATTCCCTTGAAGCTGACTAGTAAAGGTATGATAGAGTTGGTTATAATGAAGGGCACTAAGGGAATATAAAAGAGATCTTTGCATGAGACTAAAAACAAATTTATTATATTTCATTTTCTACTAAAAATCCACGTTGGTGAGGCTAGTGAGTTATAAGTCCCTATTTTAAGGATCATTTTTTCTTCCATCATTAGACTCTGTAGATTGTAGAGGCATTACCTCCCCTCTTACACATTCTTATCGCTACATGCATAAATCTTTTTAGGTAATTGATAATAGAGCTTTGGCCAATCTTAGAAAGCTTTACCAAAGTTGTGGTGATTAAACATGTCACTCTAACACTTAACGTGAACATAAGCACCATTAAAACATACAATTTCTTTATTACTTAGAATCCTTTTCAGGTTATTTTGAGCTCACCCAATTAAGATTTGAACCTAAGATTTTGAACTACCCCGTTTTAGTATACATCATGATGCTTTTTCAAAGGTCAATGTAATCTTAAACTCAGTAATAGTAACAGTCAATGTAATCTTAAACTCAGTAATAGTAACAGCAATTGACATTTGAGACTAAGATTTTGAACTACCCCGTTTTACTATACATCATGTTTATTCAAAGGTCAATGTAACCTGAGAAGGTCAATGTAACCAAACTCAGTAATATGTTTTTCGTTTTACTATACATCATGCTTTTTCAAAGGTCAATGTAACCTGAAACTCAGTAATACTAGCAAATATGTTTTTAATGCGAGTAATCAGGACCCCTTCATCATAACCTTGAGCACCATACTTTGTCAATTCTTTCACGAGGGATTCAAAGTGTGCATAAGCCCCATCTTCACATGGAGAAGTTTAATTTTCAAATAAACTTATTAAACTTAAGTTAAAATTTTTAGTTTCATAAATCTGAACCAACTTATCCCATACATCTTTTGATGTCTTGGCCTAACCTGAAATTCAAATAATATTGTAGATGGTAAAGAAAGCAAACCATGCCTTCCATATTCTATTTCCCACTTTTAAAATTCATTCACTTGTGTAGCAGCTAGCTTCACCTCTTTCACATTCACAATGTCAAGCAGCTCCCTTTTCCAACAACCTCTGCATCCAAAGTTGAGAAAGACTTGAACTTCGAAAGATTAAATTGTTTAACCAGATTTTGTGATATTGCAACAATGCTTACAGCCATATCTTAAACTCTACTTGAAGATTAGTTTAGAAAGGCTTAAACTTCCAAGTATCAAATTGTTGTACCGGATTTTGTGTTGTTGCAACCATGTTCACAGTCATATTCTTAAACTCTACTTGAAGATTATTTTTATTGTGAAGGACAAGAACTCTTCAAACCTGAAGAAAAATGAAAAGAAAATGCAATGGCAGACAATTTATCATGGAGCCTGCTGCGAAAAGTAGTTTGAAATTCCCGTGAAAAATTATGGTTAAGAATATGAAGCCCATGACAAATCTCTTCCAGCTGCCCTCCTTCGCATGCAGCTGAATTGGAGGCCAAAGTTGGCAAAGCGGTATTGCATGTATTAATCCAATACATTTTTATCCCTGCTCAAATTTGTGGAGGTCCCTTTATATTTTAGTTTTTAGATATTCTGACATTTTGTATGTATTTGTGGATAGGGCCGAAAGCTTAGATCTACTATGGCTTTTAAGGAGCCTTGTTTTTTTAGTGAATCGCTGGGAAAAATTACTGTTAAGAATATGAAGGAATATGAAGCCCATGACAAATCCCTTGCCTCTGCCCTCCTTCGCATGCACCTGAATTGGAGGTCAAAGTTGGCAAAGAGCTATTGCATGTATTGATCGAATACATTTTTCGATATTATGATATTTTGCATGTATTTGTTGACAGGGGCGAAAGCTTATTGATCTACTATGGCTTTTAAAGAGCACTGTTCTTCTTAGTGAATTGTTTGGCTCATAGTTTGGAAAGTCTCTTTTACATAAACCTATTTTAAAACTGCTTAAAATTGTGTAGGAGTTCATAGTGGAAGATCGTGAATTTGATTTAGGAACAATGTTGGTTCAATTTCTTTACTTTTTACAGGTTAATTGTTCACTGCCCTTTGTGTTTCCATAGTTAACATGCATTTTCTTTTTCAACTACTTTTATAATATTGTTAGGAAGTAATCATTTCATCGCCTCTTTGCAAACGGTGAATCGGTGGCCGTCTTGACCCTTCAAGACTCGAGGATTAAACCACCGATTACAATTTTGTTTTACATAACTTAAACGGTGGCTGCCTTAACCTTTGCAGGTCACAAGACACCATCACCGCCTTGATTAAAATCCTTTAGAAGATCGAAGGGGCAATTTTATGTGTTTAAATACCAGAGTCGAAATTGTAATCGTACATCTCTTGAAAACATTTTTGAATCGAATTGGTTACTCTGTATTTGGAGGTTTGCTTTGCGTTTATATTTTGTTTTTGATTGAGTTTGTAAACTCTGTTTTGAATTTTCTGTTTTGGGATATCCGCAGGCTTGAGTAATAGAGTTGTTTCTTTCCAAACCTCGAACCCCGAAGTGGTGGGCCCTAAGCCCATTCGAATTTCGCAATTCGACAGTTCATGTTCTGTTTTGTTTGTGCGTCGGGTGTTCGTAAACCCCAAAATCCCAAATTTTGATCTGCCTGGGTCCCACGGCTCTCTCGCATTTCGCAATTCGACAATTGAGGTTGTGCACTGTTTTGTATCAAAGGCTTGCAAACCCCGAAACCCGAAATCATCGGACCCACACTCCATTCACATTTCGTGATTCAGGAGTTGTTGTGTGTGGCATTGGGTGTTCGTGTTCGCTGAAATCCCGAACCCCGATTGGCCCCGTTTTCCCACATTTGGTATCAGAGCCTACTTATTTCATCTTGCAAGCACTTAATTGATTGTAATTTGTACCTGTTGGTGCACAATTTTACTGAGCTAGAGTTTATTTGATTTCCTTCAATTTTTTTATAAATGGCTACGTCTGGTAGCAGTGCTTCTCAGATTCAGGTTTCTTTGCTGAACGAGAAGTCATATGATTCCTGGTACATTCGGATGAGGACGATTTTGCATTCTCAGGATTTGTGGACTTATGTCATTGATGGTTATGTTGAGCCCGCTGATACTGTAGCAGAATTGGCTCTGTCTAAAGCTGATCATGCTTTGTTGAAGGAAAACATAAAGAAGGATAACAAATCTCTTGGATTACTCCAACAAGGATTAAATGATTCCATTTTTATGAAGATTGCTAGCGCTGCATCTTCAAAGATGGCTTGGGACATTCTTGAAACAAGTTATCAAGGTGTGTCCAAGGTGAAGACAGTCAAGTTGCAGAATTTGAGAAGGGATTTTGAAACTCTGAAGATGAAGGACAATGAAAGTGTTGATACTTTCATGACTCAAGTAATGAGCGTTGTGAACTAGCTTAGGCAGTATGGAGATAATGTTGAGAATAAGAGAGTTATTGAGAAAGTGCTGAGAAGTTTGCCCAAGAATTTTGAACCTGTAGTTGTATCCATAGAGGAATTTAAAGATTTAAGTCAAATGCAAATTGATGAGTTAACTGGTTCTCTTGTTTCTCATGAATCTAGGATATCTAGATATGAAGAAGGATCATTGGAGCATGCCTTCAAATCACAACTGCATATTACCAGAGGTAGAGGTAGAGGAAGGTTTTATACTCGTGGAAGAGGAGGTCGATTTTGTGGTCGAAGGGACAACGTAACTGAATCAGAGTCTGAGGAGAAGTCCCAACAGTATCCTCCTAATTTAAGAGGGAACAACAACAAACCCTGGCAGCAAGAAAATCAGAGGTATGATAAAACTAAAGTACAATGTTATTATTGTAAGAAGTTTGGGCATTTTGCTAATAAATGTTGGAAGAAACAGGAAGATTTTGTAAAGCAGTCTGCACATATTACAAATGAGTTTGAGGATCATCAAAATCCTATGTTTTTGACCTGTAATGTCACTGAGGAAAGTGCTAGTGATATTTGGTTTTTGGATAGTGGTTGCAGTAACCACATGACTGGTAATAAGGATTTATTTTCTTCTATTGATACTAGTATTCAGTCTAAAGTAAAACTGGGGAATGAATGTAAGGTTACAGTGAATGGTAAAGGTGTAGTTCCAGTCTACACTAAGAACAATCATAAAAGAAATATTGATGATGTTTATTTTGTGCCTAGTTTAAAATGCAATCTTATTAGTGTTGGACAGTTGTTGGAGAAAAAGTACAGAGTATTCTTCAAGAGAAAGGTATGCACAATTTATGATAAATTACCCAGTAGACAGTTGATTGCAAGAGTTGAGATGACCAAGAATAGAATGTTTCCACTTGTTATGAGAAATGATTTAAGTAATTCTTTGAATGCTTATAAAACTGGAAGTTTAGATGAATCTTGGTTATGGCATTTGAGATATGGTCATTTACATTTTGGTGGTTTAGATCTGTTACAGAAGAAACAAATGGTAAAGGGGTTACCTTGTATTCAACAACCTGCAAGCTCTTATGAGAGCTGTATACTTGGAAAACATCACAGAGAGAAATTTGTTTCAGGTGTTTCCTACAGAGAAAAAGCTCCATTGAAAATTGTCCACACATATTTATGTGGACCTATGCAAACACCTTCTTTAACTGGCTGTGTTTATTTTATGATTTTTATTGATGATTTCAGTAGGAAGACTTGGTTGTATTTGTTGTAACAGAAATCTGAAGCCTTTGAATTTTTCAAGAGGTTTAAGTCTATGGTTGAGAATTGTTGTGGGTGGGAGTCCCTCCTACGGACTTAGCATTTAAGGGCTCTAATCATGCATGCAGAAAATGACCATTTCAAAGGCCTCAACTCTTTCCTATTATCCTAACACAAAACCCCACATTCATGCAATACAAAGGTGTAAATGAGATTTGATAACTCTACCTTAAGTCCTTCGTTTGATTTCAATCCCTTTGCTTTCACTCATTCTTTGGTTGCAAGCCTCCTCCCAAAGCTGACCTGCATTCACACATGAACAAACAAAAAGCTGGGAGCATGCATTTCATATACTAATTGTTGGGTTAGTTGTGACAGTATCATAAAATAAATATTCAACTTGAACACATGATATGGCGGGACTGGAAAAGTATTCCTTTTTGTATTAATCTTCACAAGAGTAAACTTTACAATATGTGGTCGACACTGCTCCTCGAACCTAGTCCTGGGCTCCTCTTCACAATGCACCAACTACTCAACCTCACAATGCAATTGGAGGAAATTGGAGCAAAGGAGAGATAAATTTGGGCATAGTTTCTATACTCTTCTTCCTCCTTTCAAATGGGACCCCTACCCCTTCTTTTATAGGCTAGAAGGTGCTAGGTATTTGGTCGAATGGCCGACCATGCACGGCCGAAAGGTTTAGTTAACTTGCCCAAAGTTGTGTGTTCCGTCATAAAATTTTCTTTTTTCATGCTTCTGAAGGTCTACGTGGGTTGTAGTGGGTCAGCTAGCGTGGACACTGTAGATACACGCGGGTTGTAGTGGAGCAGGGTGCGTGGGCCTTTAAAAATGGAGTTTTTTAAAAGAGTTGTTCAGTAGTGGCTTGGAAAAGAAGGAATATGAGATGGTCTGATGCCAGGTAAGTATGTTTGGTGCAAATTAGGGTTATAACATATGCCCCCTAATGTGTGAGGTCAAAAGTGCATCCGATGGCCGAAATACATTATCAATCTTTATCAACGTACCAAACCGGTGAGCCCAGGGACCAAAATTCGGGAGGTGCCATCTGCAAAATAACAATTGTCTCACCGAGGCAGGCATACCCATGCTCGGGATGAAATAAAATCATGGCTACCAATCAAATACACTATAGATCCATGTCATATAACTGTATAAAGTGTAGCCACGAGCAATACATAGTGGATCTACATTTCAAAATCAAAAGATATACATGTATAGTATCCATCTTCTAGAAGATGATAAGGCCTGATGGCTGAAGATGAGGTCTTCAGAGATCGAGCAACAACTTCAAAATCTTCAAAAATCAGGTAGGAGTGTAATATGAGTGTACGAATTCACTACCCAGAGGTCTTTGATGGCTCGTCGGTCATGGACTAGATAATCTTGATGATCAGGCTGAAGGCTTCATTGATTTCGAACAAAGACTTGATTGGACTTTGAGGATGGTCGAGCATGAGGGAAAAAGACAAACTGCAGAGGGGCCGACTCAGGCTTGGTAAAAACTTCCCTTGGACAATAGCATGACAAATGATGAGACTCAGGCAACATGGCATTGACATAAGATCACGAGGTAGGAGGCGACACAAACTCTCCATATGTTTAGAAAAATAACCAAATGGAGGAGGACATAGCTCTATGTAGTGAGAACAACTTCCTAAGGTCATATTAAATCCCAGAGCTTGAAGAAAAAACAGAAGGATGTGCTTTGTCCAAGGGAGACTCATTGTGCTGCCAATAAAAAGAAAATACTTTTCCCTTCCTCTTTTTGGGGTATATTTGATTTTTTTGTCTTTTTCAATAATTTTGGAAAAAACATAAAAGAATGCTACATTACAAAGGAGGAATCGAGTGTCGAAAACATACTAGTTCCAAGAGCATGAAACACAGGGATGCTCAGGGAAAAGGGACATATGCAAGAAAATGACACTCGGGAAAAATCCTCCAGGGGCCAAAGGTGTCAAGACGGAGAGGAAAAGTGCTACAGGGCTTGCGTATAAGGCATGCTTCAGATGGTTCAGTTGAGAGAAACATGGAGACGACATTAGCCCAAAGGCGCGGGTATGCAAATGCGATTAATAAGACACACAATGGTAACGTCCTTCAATGTAAGTTTAACGATCCTAGATAAGGTAAGCTCGACGGTTTTTCATATTTAGAGAGTCTGAAAAAATGTAAAAGGAGACTCCAATGGGGTACCTTTTTCGAAGGTAGTCTAGTCGGTTCGAAAAAGGGGTAAACTAGCACCGAAAATACATCTATTCAAAACCATTTTAATGAGTGTGATAAAGACAAGATCACTCGACCATTTTTTCATTTTTAAGAAGTCTGAAAAAAACTTAACTATGGACTTCATCAGGAATGTTCTTCTGGACCATTTTAATGAGTGTGAAAGAATAAGGTCATTCGAAAATCTTTTCAATTTTAGAGAGTCTGAAAAGAGCTTAACTATGGACTTTATGGGGGTTCCTTTTTCATAAATTTAGTCCCTCAGGCCCGAAAAAGGGGTAAAATTATACCTGAGGGTACTCTTTTAGAGAACCGAGGCTCCTAGAGTATACCTTTGTTCGTATATTTGACCATCCAGACCGAAAAAGGGGTAAACTACCGCCAGACAGACGTGACTTCAAATTTCAGTTTAATGAGCGTGAAAGGCCACAAGATCGCTCGACAATATTTTCATGTTTAGAGGGTCTGAAAAGGGCTTAAAAGAAGACCTGTTGGGGGCTACGACTCATGTATGAAACTGATTCAGGTAGATCCTGCTGCTATACTCAGACCACGAGTCTCTTCGATAGTCAACTTGGAAAGTCTCCCAAAAGGGAAGAAAACACAAACCATGGTGTAAGTCCTCCCTCGGTATAGAAACCGTAGTCATGGCTTCAAGGATAGCCTCATCTAAAGGCAATTCAAAATCTGAGAAATCACACAAACGAGGGTTGACAGTCCCAAAGGGTGAAGTAACTGACCATACTCCATATGACGATGGAGGTTCTGGCCAGGGCTAGCATAATCTATCAGTGAAGAATCACAATCACTAGGGATTGAGGATCTACAAACAACGAGATCAGACTCAGAAGGATACTCAAGCCTACTTGGACTAAGAGGGGGAAAAAAGGGCTCCCATGCCCCCATTGAATAAACCAATGGATCAATTGTTGAGAATAAGTCTCTGGGAAGGCCAACATGATTTCACAGGTTCCTTCTCAGAAGAAATTGAACATCGAGGATAAGATGCCACATAATTAACCCGTGGTGGGGTAGAGTCTACATGAATGATAGAAACATATAAAGGGGTAGTCTGAAATAATGTCGAATTAGGATGGTGATTGTCAGATGCCAGCTAGTCGATAGTGACAATGCTTCCATTGTGAGGGAAATGAATCACCCAGAAGAGAATAGACACCACAACATTCATAGCATATACATAATCACGCCCGAGAAGCATATTGAAATCTAAAGGGCCTTGCACCACTATAACATCAACAAGGACAGTCTTCCCACCTAAAGATATAGGTAACTGAGGAAGAACCCCCAAATATTCACTAGGATGTCTGTCAAAAGCCAACATCTCATGCAAATAAGACATAAGCTCGGGAGATCCCAAGACTTTCCAAACCGAGTAGGATAAAATACTTGCAGAGGCTCCCTCATCCACAATACATCGATAAATGTTTGTTGAATTAAATTCAACCCTTATTTGAAAAGGTGCGGCAGAAGGAAGACGAGGCTCAACAAGGTCATTCCAATCAAAGGAAACCATCCTAGGGCTTGGAGGGGGTTTGCTCGGAACGAGCGGAATGCCCCTTTGTTCTGAAAGTATTGAACCGAAAATGCTAAAAACATAGTCGGTAGACACGTCACTCCCCAAAAGAAGAGTGGGATCATTCGATGACTGCATCAGCATGAGCACTTTCGCAACTAATGGCTGAATAGGCTGCGGGACTACATGGTCTAAAGGCACCTCACCCCCCAAAAGAGGAGTGGGATCAGATGATGACTGCATCAGCATGACCACTTTCACAACCAATGGATGAATTGGTTGCGAGACTACATGCCACTTTGGCCAACCAATGGATGAATTGGTTGCTAGACTACATGGTCTAAAGGCACTTCACTCCCCAAACGAGGAGTGGGATTAGCTGATGACTCCAGACGCAAGATGACCACTTTCAACCAATGGATGAATAGGCCAAGAGAATACTAAGGTCTAAAGGCACCTCACCCCAAAAGAGGAGTGCTGACCAACCGAAGATTGCATCAAGATGACCACTTTCACAACCAATGGCTGAATAGGCGCTGAAGACTACATGGTCTAAAGGCACCTCACCCCCAAAAGAGGAGGGATCACCTTATGACTACATCTAAGATGACCACACTTTCTCAACCAATGGTTGAATAGATTATGAGGGAAACCTCAAAAGAATTAGGATCAGAAGAGCTTATAGATTAGACTGCACAATCTTTGTACCTCTCGAATGTCAGGGCACAAATGAGTAAAGTTATCTCCCTTGCAAAGCTTACATAGGGAACTTAGGCTTATGTCCTATCCACCTAGGTTTCTCAATAGAATTAATGCCCCCAACATGACTATAAGTGGTTGGTTGCACATCTCCAACACAACTTGCAGAGGTTAGTGATGGGTCGATAACATGACTCTTAGAGGCTACAAACCTATCTCCAATAAGACTAGAAGTGGCTGGACTTTTTCCCCCAAAGATGACTTTGAAGAGGGTGTGCCCCAAAATAACTTGTAGAGTTTGGGTGCTGGTTTTCAATGTGACTTGTAGAGGTTTTGGACCTATCTCCAACATGACTCGCAGAGGTTGGTGATTTCTTCTTCCTATCTCTCTATTTCGCTTAGACTTCCGGTTACCAGTAATTGTACTTTCACTAGAGGAAGGAGGAGGAGGAGAAGACTCTTCTCCCACAAAGAAACATCATCATGGTTCCCATGACATAAAGTGCTTAACTCAGAAGTCAAGATCATTTGGGACATTTTGGAATGGTACCCAACCAAACCGTAATCCCACATTCAACCTAGGAATGTACAAAGTGGGCATCAAAGGGACACCAACCTTTAAGAAAGGGAAAATCACAAGAATCCCCTTAGGTTCCTATTGGTATCATCGTGAACTTTAGCCATGAATATCTTATGCATAGGTTCTCCCTTTGCAGGATCATTCAAGTCCGTAAAAGTCTCACACACTGAGTCTGAAGAACTAGTGTTATCAAAACAACACCTATAAAGAGGCGGCTCCACGTTTCTAAGTGGAAGACTGAAAATTCCTCTCAATTGGCGGAGTGGGTGGTCTACCACCCTAGGTCAGAGAACCAAAGCAACAATTTACTAACTCACTATGGAAAACTCGGGAGCATAGAGAACACACTAAAAGTTCCTAAAGGAAAATCAGGCAAATGACTAACTAGTTGGAAGAATAGTTACACCAACCAACACTAGAGCAACTTACCGGTTCAAGTGCAACTCGAATACGGAAGCACCCTCCGGGTATACTCTGCAAAGCGTGGCCCAATTTCTACCCTAGGTACTGCGGTATACCCCCATGGTCACCTATGTAAGTCCCTAAAATAAAGACAACTAGGTTGCCAACTCAAGAACAATCACCAGGCGGGTACAGTTGACAGTCAGGTGGACCGCAATGAGCAAGGTATCAAGCCCAAAACCTATCAAGGGTATCGATTGTAAGTGTTCCAGAAGACGACTAAGGACCTCGAATGGATTCGAGACCCACGAAGCTTCATGGAAAATGAGATCAACGGAATCCCAAGACAAGTCCTCTATATGCGTTCCCAACTACGCTTGGTCCGACTTTGGAGGGGTTATCTCCGCTACCTTTCCGCACGCGACCTCGTGTTTAGCCCCTGTGTTAGAGGGGGGTCCCAGATAATTTCCACATTACTGGACTTCTACACTCAGCACCGACTCGTATCTTTGTTTTATAGCCTTGAAGAGTTTCCTCTCCAACCTAAATCAAGGCTCTAGCCTAATCTAGTTGATGGACCCTACAAACATAAAGTCTAGTAAATTTTAATTAGCATTCTTTTTACTGGCTTGATTTACTCAAAAGGGTACGGTAGTGCAACTGATGGTGTTAAGACTCGTGCGAAAAATGATGAAACTTATATGAACAATGGCAAAGAATGATTATATTTCTTATTTTTTTTCCTTTTGAAATGCTTTTAAAATTAGAAGAAAACACAACGCTATGCTAATTTCTTTTTTTTTTTCAAATAACAATGCAAAGAAAATGCCAAGAAAGAAAGAGATCTAACAAGCTAAGTTTTTTTTTTTTTAATATTTTCTTCCAATCAAAGTAGAAATAACAAAAGATTCTAAAAGAAACTGATGAATGCATGATTCATGGCTCACCCCGGCCATGAGGGGGATTTTTTTTTTTAAATGCAACTCATTTTTCTTAAAATTTCAAGCTAAAAATAAGTTAAAAAAGCTAGGAAACACAAAAAATATTTTAAACGAAAAGCAAGCTATGCTGGAATAAAACCTAGGCTAAAACTGCTTATGACAGAGACCAGAAAGAAACAAGAAAAACCTGGGAAGTAAAAACTTGACAGGGAAGAGGATGACTGCCTCCTCAAAATTTTCTAGACAGACACGCGATTGTCACTTCAACAGCCAGCATATGCACGCGGGATGCCCAAAGATAGGATGAGTATGCACACATTCAGGCCCACTACAGGGCATGTGTGCCTCTGTTTTTCCTCAAAAAAGGAGGACAAGCAGCTAAGCTTAGGCAGGGAGTACTGGTATTGAAAACTAGAACCCCTTAAAGGTGAAAAAACTTACTTTGACAAAGAAGAGGCAAGAAAACTTTAGCAAAAAAAATCTAATCCTAAGGTTTTTACTTGACTATGGACTGTTCAATCAGAGACCTAGAAGGACCCAGAAGATCCCTGAGAAGGATCACTTCTGCAGGGGAGAGGATGATTGCCTCTTTCTAAGAAGGATTTCCTGGGTTCTCAGACACGCAACTAGCACTTCATCAACATGCATACATACGTGGGCTGACTAAAGGTAGGGCGTATGCATACATGGGATGTCCCACTACAGGAAGCATATGCCTTTTAAGACTCTCAAAAAAAGAAAAGAATTAGTCTGGTAAGCAAAGCAGGGAAGACTGGTATTGAGAACCAGAACCCCTGAACACTCAGACTTCTTGCAGAAACTCAAAAAAAGGTAGTAAAACCAATTTCAAAATACCCAATAAAAAATCGCCAAAGAACCCTAGAGAGTCCTTAGTATGGTCGCCAATTCTGTTGTGGGTGGGAAACCCTCCTACGGACTTAACATTTAAGGGCTCTAATCATGCATGCAAAAAATGACCGTTTCAAAGGCCTCAACTCTTTCCTATTCTCCTAACATAAAACCCCACATTCATGCAATACAAAGGTGTAAATGAGATTCGATAACTCTACCTTAAGTCCTTTGTTTGATGTCAACCCCTTTTCTTTCACTCGCTCTTTGATTGAAAGCCTCCTCCCAAAGATGACCTGCATTCACACATGAACAAACAAAAAGCTGTGAGCATGCATTTCATATACTAATTGCTGTGTTAGTTGTGACAATATCATAAAATAAATATTCAACTTGAACACATGATATGGCGGGACTGGAAAAGTATTCCTTTTTGTATTAATCTGCACAAGAGTAAACTTTACAATATGTGGCCGACACTGCTCCTCGAGCCTGGTCCTGGGCTCCTCTTCACAATGCACCCACTACTCAACCTCACAATGCAATTGCAGGAAATTGAAGCAAAGGAGGGATAAATTTGGGCATAGTTTCTATACTCTTCTTCCTCCTTTCAAATGGGACCCCTACTCCTTCTTTTATAGGTTAGAAGGAGCTAGGTATTTGGTCGAATGACCGACCATGCATGGTCGAAAGGTTTAGTTAACTTGCCCAAAGCTGTGTGTTATATCAGAAGCTTTCCTTTTTTCGTGCTTCTGAAGGTCCACGTGGGCTGTAGTGGGTCATCTAGCGTGGACACTATAGATACACGCAGGCTATAGTGGAGTAGGGTGTGTGGGCCTTTAAAAATGGAGTTTTTTAGAAGAGTTGTTTAGTAGTGGCTTGGAAAAGAAGGAATATGAGATGGCCTGATGCCAGGTAAGAATGTTTGGTGCAAATTAGGGTTAGAAAAAGAATGAGAGTGATCGAACCATTAAAATATTAAGGTCTGACGGAGGAGGTGAATATAAACTGAATGAATTCATTGATTTTTGTGATCTTCATGGAATTAAAAGGCAGTTTACTGCTTGATATACTCCACAACAGAATGGAGTGGATGAAAGGAAGAATCGAACCATCATGGACATGGCTCGAAGCATGTTGAAAGAAAAACATCTTTCAAATGAATATTGGGGAGATGCAGTTCTTTGCTCCGTTTTTATCTTGAATAGAAGTCCGACCAAGACTGTGAGGGATCGTGTACCTTAGGAAGCCTGGGATGGTAAGTCTTGCAATGTTTCTCATTTCAGAATTTTTGGATGTGTTGCATTTGCGCATGTACCTGCAGAAATAAGGAGGAAGTTGGATGACAGAAGTGAGAGATGTATCTTTGTTGGATACAATGAAGAGTCTAGGGGATATAAACTCTATAATCCCATCACCCAGAAATATGTAATCAACAGAGATGTTCAATTTAAAGAAGATGAAGTCTGGGATGGAAGTATTGACAAATCAATTTCAGAGGGAGTTGTGTTACCCCGTGAAGATGATGATGGAGCTGAGCATGCTAAAGAAGATGGATAGATGGTTCCACATGCACATACGCCTGCAGCAAGAAGTCCAACAAGGAAAGCACCAAATTCCAACCCATCTCAATTTAGAACGCCCATAACTCATGAGCGTGGTGAGCCATCTGGACATTTTGGACATCAAACATATTCACAGGTAAGTAGTGAATCAAATCCCACTTTATCTTCATTAAGAGACAGACTTAAAGGATAGAAGACTAGAAGCTTAAGAGAATTGTATGATCAGAATGAAGAAGTTGATCAGATTTCAAAATTTTCATTTATAGCTTATGATCCTGTTAGTTATGATGAAGCTGTTAAAGAGGATGTCTGGATAAAAGCAATGGATGAGGAGATTGATTCCATTGAAAGGAATAAAACTTCGGATCTTGTCAATTTACCTGAAGGAAAGAAAAGTATTGGTGTTAAATGGATTTATAAGACTAAGTTGAGTGCAGATGGTAAAGTTGAAAACTACAAGGCAAGACTTGTAGCTTAGGGGTTTAGTCAGCAACCCGATATTGATTACAATGAAACATTTGCTCCTGTAGCTAGAATTGACACTGTGAGGATGGTCTTAGCTATTGCAACTTAGAATAGATGGATCATGCATCAGATGGACGTTAAGTTTTCATTCTTGAATGAATATTTGGAGGAAGAGGTTTATGTAAGACAACCTCCGGGTTATGAGATTGATAAGTATAGAGATAAAGTTTACAAGTTGAGGAAAGCTTTATATGGATTAAAGAAGACATCCAAAGTTTTGTATAGTAGAATTGATGAGTACTTGATTAGTGTTGGATTCAGCAGAAGTCCAAGTGAACCAACTTTGTATACAAAGGTAAACCAGAATGGTAAAATTTTGATTGTCTGTTTGTATGTTGATGACCTGATTTTTACTGGAGATCTATCTGTAGAAGACTTTAAAAATGCCATGAAAATAGAGTTTGAAATGACTGATTTAGGATTGATGAAATATTTTATTGGAATTGAAGTAGATCAATCTGATGATGGCATTTTCATTTGTCAAACTAACTATGCAAATGAAGTGCTGAAAAGGTTTAGAATGCTGAATTGCAAGCCAGCTGCAACACCAATGACAACTGGTATTAAACTGAGTAAGTATGATGAGGGCTCATATGTTGATCCAACTTTGTATAAGAGGCTCGTTGGAAGCCTTATGTACTTAACAACAACCAGACCTGATATCATGTTTGCTGTAAGTTTGATCTCGAGATTCATGGAGACTCCGAAGAGTACTCATTGGCAAGCAGGAAAGAGGATCCCGAGATATGTTGCTAGAACAACTGACTTTGGTATCCAATACATATCAAGCTTAAACTTTGAACTGATTAGATATATTGATAGTGATTTTGCAGGTTCCATTGATGATAGGAAGAGCACATCTGGGTATGTGTTTAGTCTTGGATTTGGAGCAGTGGCATGGGCATCAAAGAAACAACCCATTGTGACTCTTTTTTTTATTGAGGCATAGTATGTTGCAACAACTGCAACTGCATATCAAGCTGTGTTGATGAGAAGGGTCTTGAATGAATTGTTGCATAACCATAATGATGCAACCCAGATTGTCTGTGACAATAAGTCTACCATTGCACTATCAAGGAATCATGTTTTTCTCAAACAAAGTAAGCACATTGATACAAGGTATCATTTCATTCGAGAGCTGGTAACTGGTAAAGAATTTTTTGTTCCGTTCTGCAGATCTGAAGAACAATTTGCAGACATATTTACGAAACCTTTGGGAAATGAACTGTTTAAAATTCATAGAAGAAATATTGGGGTCTGCAAGCTGTAATGCATTGTTTACAACAATTTTGTTTTACATAGTTTTAGTTTGTTTTTGTTCTGAAATGATTAAGAGGGAGTATGTTAGGAAGTAGTCATTTCACCGCCTCTTTGCAAACGGTGAATTGGTGGCCGTCTTGACCCTTCAAGACTCGAGGATTAAACCACCAATTACAATTTTGTTTTACATAACTTAAACGATGGCCGCCTTAACCTTTGCAAGGCACAAGACACCATCACCGCCTTGATTAAAATCCTTTAGAAGATCGAAGGGGCAATTTTCTGTGTTTAAATACCAGAGTCGAAATTGTAATCATACATCTCTTGAAAACATTTTTGAATCAAATTGGTTACTCTGTATTTGGAGGTCTGCTCTGCATTTATATTTTGTTTTTGATTGAGTTTGTAAACTCTATTCTGAATTTCCTGTTTCGGGATATCTGCAGGCTTGAGTAATAGAGTCGTTTCTTTCCAAACCTCGAACCCCGAAGTGGTGGGCCCTAAGCCCATTTGAATTTCGCAATTCAACAGTTCACGTTCTGTTTTGTTTGTGTGTCGGGTGTTCGTAAACCTCGAAATCCTGAATTTCGATATGCCTGGGTCCCACGTCTCTCTCGCATTTCACGATTCGATGATTGAGGTTACGTGATGTTTTGTATCAAAGGCTTGCAAACCCCGAAACCCGAAAGCACTGGGCCCACACTCCATTCACATTTAGCGATTCAGGAGTTGTTGTGTGTGGCGTTGGGTGTTCATGTTCGCTGAACTCCTGAACCTTGATTGGCCCCATTTTCCCACAAATATGTCTTTTTATAATGTTTGATTTATATTTTAATAAGCTCTTAAATTTTTTTTATTATAATTTAAATAATAAGCTTATAAATTTATTTTTCTCAATGAATAACAATGAAGTTTATTTGTAATTTTCCATCAACCAATTCAATTTATAAAAGTAATAAAAAAATTATATTGATTCAATTTATAAAAGTAGTAAAAAAATTATATTGATTCAATTTATAAAACTAGTAAAGAAATTATATTGTTATAATTTTAATAAGACCTTTCTTTTCCATCTATGGATAACACTATCCAATACATCAAAAAATTGCATCGCTCAATCTATCTATATGGCTGAGAGGTCACCTTATTTGTACTTTCAATGGTGCATTGGCTACAAGTCACCTTATTTCTCCTTTAAATGGTGCATTGGCTTAGCAGAACCAACACTGCAATCCTGATAACATTTCAGTCGGTTCTGGCCCGTTTACTTCTATATTTGTAGTATTGAGTGGAAACGATACATGATGGTTATATTTTAATGGACTTATTCAATTAGGGTGGTTTTGTCACCTTTTAGTTCTATATTTTTTACTTCTATATTTGTAGTATTGAGCAGAAAGATAGATGATGATTATATTTTAATAGATTTATTTAACTAAAAAAGATTGATCTAGTGTAGAAGTTCATTAAATTCTAATTATGTATCTATAATAGTAAATGGAAATGATAAATAAAGATTAATATTTTAGTTAACTTATGCAACTAAGGAGAATATATCTATTGTTGAAGGCTATATATCTATTGTTGAAGGAGAATATATCTATTGTTGTCATGACTGTACGCTATATAATTTTGAGAAAAAAAATTTCTTGGAAAAAAGGCTATTTAATTTTATTTATGCACTAGTAAATGGCAATGATGAATAACTATTATTATTTTAATCTACTTATGAAACTAAGGAGAAAGCACATTTAATTCTTCAGAAACAACTATGTGATTTTACATTGATTTCGAGAATTGTAATTGAAATTGAATTATTAGGTAAACTTTATGTTAACATTATTAAAATTATAATTGAAATTGAGCTATTAGGTTCACTTTATATTAACATTATTAAAACTGTAATTGAAATTGAGTTATTAAGTTAAAATTGTAATTGAAATTGAACAAATAAATTTAAATTGTAATTAAAATTCATATTAAGTTTTAAATTGTAATTGAGTGATTAGGTTTAAAATTAAAATTAAATTCTAATTGAGTTATTAGGTTTTAAAATAACCTAAACACATTTTATTTGTCCTAACATTAACCAGAAACAACTATATGAATTTACATTGATTTCAAATTGTAATTGGAATTGAGACATTAGATTTACATTATTAATTTATGTTAAGGTTAAGCTTATTAATATTATTAATAATAATTTATTAATAACCATATTAATATATTATAATACTTTATTAAATTTATTAATAAAGTATTAATAATATTTTATTAATGTCATTATTATAATTATAGTCATTAATAATTTTATTGATACTTTATTGTTATTATATTATTATTAGATATTAAGTAATAATAATAAAAATAATTAACTTTATTATTAGTTATTTTTAATATAAGTAATTAATTATATTATAAAGAGGTTCTTGATGATTTTGATTATTCTGCCAACCAAAAGTATCCCGCCCACCGAGATATGAGGAAGGAGTTTCATGAGATGGATGGATGAGGATTATTCTATGAGTAAACCGGTCGATCCATCCCATCTAGGGACACCGGGCAAGGTCTTAGTCAGAGGGGAGCAAATGGATCGATGCATAGGTTCGAAAAGGGTAGCTCCAGGTCCCCCATAATCAGGACATACCGGACTAACGAATCTAGGCAAAGAGACAGAGAAAAGAGTCTCATCCATCCTTCATTTTACATCCAGTGAAGTTCCTACCACTTATTATTTCTTCCGCCCTTACCCGTAGCCTCGATATCAACAATCTATTTTGGGTACAGGTCAGCTACTTACCCTGCTCCTAGAGCTTCATCTGCTTCTGCTGGATCGACTTCAACAAGTGCTTTCCTGGATGGCTTCGAGAACCCGTCTGTCTATGGCCCGAGAACCCCCTCGGAGCGTTAGCGAGGAAAGCCCTAGCTGCTAGATTGCTTGGTTCGATGGCTTGGCGGTCCTGGATAACAATAATGAATGTAAGGGTGGGGGGCAGTGTACACAAGGAGAGAAAGAACGCTAGCCTACCTTACTCTATGGCTTGCTTACTTTAATACTATATATAAGGTTCTCCTTCTAGCTGTTATGTTCTTTGATTCGCTATTCTGGCTTCTCTCCGGAACCTCACTCGGTAAAGCGGCTTCTTGCTCCCGGAAAATAACAACTAGAATGAAAGAGCGCTTTCTAGGCCTTTATTTACTTACTCTTATTTATTTAACATTTAACTAAGGCATTTATTTGAGGGAAGTTGTAAACTCATATAGAGTAAGGGTTTGGTCATTGGTATTTTATTCTCCTCAGATACTTTGATGGGAATTCTCTCCAAACATTTATGCATGGCGCTTTTTCTTCCCTTTGGCAAGCAATAACCCTTGCTTCCATCATTCTATCAAAGGCACCAACCCAACAGAAGGGCCAATCTCTTAAAGGCACTTGCCTCATTCATTCTATCAAAGGCACCAACGGGCCTATTTTCGTTCTCCTCCCTACCCGTGGAGATCAAGGACGTTTTCTTACCCGCCCTCTCCTCTCCAGAGGCCCAGAGAGAGGCTGCAACTTCCCCTTCCTTACGCTCTTTGGGTTTACCAAGGATAGCGGGAGCTGGGGCGAAGCCCGCTTTCTTCGCTCCGCGAATGAGAGAAGAACTCTTTAAGAAAAAAAAGTTATCTCTTTACATTAACCAGAAACAACTATATGAATTTACATTGATTTTAAATTGTAATTGGAATTGAGACATTAGATTTACATTATTAATTTATGTTAAGGTTAAGCTTATTAATATATAATAATACTTTATTAAGTTTATTAATAAAGTATTAATAATATTTTATTAATGTTATTATTATAATTATAGTCATTAATAATTTTATTAATACTTTATTGTTATTATATTATTATTAGATATTAAGTAATAATAATAAAAATAATTAACTTTATTATTAGTTATTATTAATATAAGTAATTAATTATATTACAAAGAGGTTTTTTAAAAGTAAACATGTCTTTTATATAATTATTATTAATTAATATTAATACTTAATCATGTTAGTAATAATATATTAAAGTGAATAGTTATTAGGATTTGGGTTTAAGTTATTAGAGTTAGTACATATATTCATATAATATATGTTATATAATGATTATTAATTAATATTAATACTTAATCATGTGAACAATAATGTATTAATATTATAAACTATTATGATATTAGGGTTTGAATTATTAGGATTAGTGTTGTTATGATTGTTAGAATTATTAAATATAATCAATATAGTTATTATTAATACACCAAAGGTATTAATTATTATTACTAGTTAATACTAATAATAACTATTAATATTATTAATACTATTTTATTAATAACCCATTAATACATATCAATACTTATTAAATTTATTAATAAAATGTTATTAATACTTTATTAATAATAAAATTATAGACATTAAAAATATTATTAATACTTTAATGTTATTATACAAATAATTAACTATACTATTTGTTATTGTGAATATATATAATTAGTTATATTATACAAAGGGTGTTTTAAGTATATGTGTGTATATTATACATAGATACCATTTGTACAATAATTATTAATTAATATTAATAATTAACCATGTTAACAACACTGTATTAATAATATACAAAGATAAAATGGTTATTAGGGTCAATGGTTTTTAGTGTTACTATTATGAGATATCCATTTGTTTTAATGATTTGAAAATATGGTTTAATGAGTGTGTGGAATTTATTCTTTTTAGTATATGGGTTTTAATAAAAGTTCTATATGTGTGTGTCTATGTGAAATTTAATGAAAGTTTTTTTATGGGTGGGTGACTTATTTTGTTAATTCTCCCACCCATAACAAATAAA
>SNQJ01S0036504.1:66855-81054 GCA_010110895.2 Picea sitchensis
TTAAGCCCCAAATAGTGGCTCATTACCCCTTAATTGGGGCATATTACAATAGTAATGTATTTTTATTTATGTCGGCTTTAGTCCATTAGTTGTAATTATACCTCCTAGTCTCCTATATATACCAAGGAGACATTTTCATTTTGAATCATCTTGTAATTGAACATTTATGTGGGCATAAGGAGGTTTCCCCCTCAAAGAGGCTTATTATTTGAATTTCTCTCTTTTTCAAGGCATTGATTACTTATTCTGAGTTTTTTCTATGCTATATTGATATTTGGTGATGCAGGAGCATCTCTCCACATCAGCCAACCAACCAGCCAGCCACGTCAAGCGCGTGCATTCAAGATAAAGAGAGGCGCAACCTCATTTGAAATTTGAATTGAATGTAATTAAATTCTTAGGCTGGTGATCCATAGAAGCCATGTCTTTGTGCAGGCGTTAGGTAGATCGGCCTTTAATGTGTGTAATGGCTGAGATCTAGATCCGATTATGGGCTAGACAACCCATTCAATGTAATTGAATAGGGTAGGTAGGTTTGGAGGGAAGCGCTCTAAGAGCCCCTCAGGTAAAAGAGATTCAAAAGATCTCATTTGGTAAGATTGTAATGGTTGTAAGAGTAGAGCCAGAGAGAGCTCGAGAACACCTTGTACAAACAAGCATTTTCCATTGTTAATATAAATAGAAGCAGTTTTTCCTGCACATGTTCTGTGTTATATGGATGTCTGTGTGTGTTCTTTATGTATGTTGTAGATGTGTGTGGTGCATTTTGCAGGGAGTTTGTGTGATTTCAAGCAAAGGTCTTTGAGGTTTCATGCTAGGAGGGCGTGACAGAGTACTGCGGTCTCTGAATACTGGTGCATTGAGGATGCACTTCTGAATACTGCGGGTTCAGACAAAGATGTTCCGCGGCATAGGAACTGGAGTCATCAGCTCAGGAGAAGACCTCAAGGTTGTTGAATACCTTGGAGGCAAGGCTATGTGGGAGAAGACACAGTTGCAGACATAATCTCTTTGGAGGAGTTCTATAAAGGCTCTTCCAAGTGGGCATTGAGTACAGGCACAAGGTGCAGTTGGAGGAACTCTGTTGTGAGTTCAGACAGAATCATAGAGGATTCTGTGAAGCTCTACCAGGTGGGCATTGAGAAAGTGCATAGGTGCACAGGGGAAGAAGACAGAACAACTGAAGGTTCTATGGAAGGGAAAATTCTTCCAGGTGGGCATTGAGTTGGTGTGCATTCAGGCACAGAAGAGGAAAGAACTCTTTGAGTTTTGTGAACTGAAGGAAGAATACACTGAGGGATCTTCACTAGGTTGTTGAACACCCAGAAATACCCAACAAGGATTTGCTTGAGTAGAAGGATAGGCTCAGGAGGGTGAGCACTTTTACGCATGAGGTCGTAACTGCAAGGAGTGCAGAGAATGAAGATCTCTTTGGAGGATTTCAGAATACCCAAAGTTCAGGAGGGTCAGCGTTGTATATGCGCAGCGAAGCTAAAGGTGAAGGAGTTCGTAGAGAGAGAGATAAGAGAACAAAGGTCGGAGGCCTTTGAGAACTTGGAAATTCTTCCAAGTCTGGGAGAAAGTGAATAGGAATCTCAGGAGAGATCAACAACCGTCAGATCGGTGGAGGAGAGAGATCTGGACCGTTGATTTCCACGTCCAGGAGGAGCTCAGGAGGAGCCTACAGAAGGAGGAGACCGTCAACCGTCGGATCTCTCTCAGAAATCCTGTAAGTCGTTAGATCAGGAGGGGTTGCGCAAAGTTTAGCCTCTGGAGTAGGCGCACAGAAGAAGTGATTTGAGCCGTCAGATATGGAGCAGAAATCTCGTCAGCCGTCAGATTGGATAGGAGTTGCATGAGGCTTAGAAGTTGGGATATTAGCCATCAGGAAATCGGGATTCTTGAGGGAAAGAGAATCGAGACATTCCAAGTATCGAAACACCGGAGCGATCTAGGCCATCCATTAGCAGAGACACGTGGCAGAGATCGAGTGCCATCGGTACTGAGGCGTATCGGGAATCGACATTCCCGTGGATAAGAGATCGGGGAAATCTAGGTTGAAAACCCCGACATAATCTGAGCCGTCCATTCAGAGGGATAGGTGTCAGAGATCCGAAGAGAGTCGTCATAACAGTCATCGGGAAATCAGAGTTCCTGAGGACAAGAAAATTGGGACATCGAAAGTCTCGAAATCTCGGAGGAATCAAGACCGTCCATCTGGAAGGGACGCGTGGAGGAGTTCGACGTCATTGGGAAAGGGCCGATAAGGAAGTCGACCATCGGTGTTTGGTCCATCAGGATATCGGGAATCCCGTGGACGTGGTGTTTACGCCTTTTGAAATCGCAAATCTTGATACCCCGATGAGTGGGGGCCAGTTTTCATCACATCAGGGATGAGGAAAGAGCCATAGTGGAATCCAGTTGTCAGTGCAGCGGAGAGTCGGGATTCGAGGAGTCGGGAATCCCGTAGGCGTATGTATTTTGGCATTGCAAACCCAGAAACCCCGACGAGAGGTATGGCTGAGGTCATATAGGAGGCGGTCATATGGACCAGGGCCTAGCCAGGAGGGCTAGTGCACAAGGGGAGCATCGAGTTTTTGAAGCTTGAATTCCCGAATAGGAAGGTAAGGCTGCGGCCCTATGAATTCTAGTCATATGGGTCAGGAACCTAACCAAGGGGGCTAGCGCGTGAAAAGGGCGCATAGGTGATTGGGGATTGGAGAGGTGAGAAACTTTTGACAATGGGCATATCGAAACCTCGAAGCCCGACAATAGTTTTCCTGTGGGGAAATTGTTCACGGTGAGTGTAGGAGGCCGTGAAGAGGAAAGAAGGAAGACCCGTGGGTCAGATTTCATCAGAGATTCCATTGGGGGGGATCTAAAGAGCCGCTTCGGCTCAACAAAAGTGGATTTGTTTTGATCGATCCTGTGAGCGGGTGAGGAGTTTTCGGAGGAGGTAGCTCATGCCTGCATCAGTTGGTTTCTAACACACCACCTCCAGAGCCTACGTGTGTGGCTGCTTCCTCGATGTTCGTGTCATGGCTCCAACCTAATGGTGTGGAAGGTGGAGATATGAATAGCTACGTCCTGGCAGTTATACAAGGGCCTGCGTCGGGACCCTGTGGTGTCTGTGCAATTCCACTAGTACTGACACCATGCATGTCCATGTCAATAGTATCCAAAAATCTATTTATAAGAAAGAAAACATTTTTTTGTTTAGATAATGTAAAAGTTAAAAATCAAGCTTTCATAATTGATCTTATGACATAAAAATAAAACCACTTGAAATTATGGTTATTATCTTATATGTATTAAGCCTTGTCATAACTTCTTTGATCCTTTCTTAGACCTCATGAGTTTGATCTAGAATATCTAACAAGTGCGCTAGTTCCTTGTTTGCTTTATTGATTTTTTTTCTTATTAAAACCATAGGGTCGGGGGATTCATACAAATACCTTTCACTGAGAAAATCATCATCAACATAATGTCCTACCAACTACATATTCAACAAAATAAACGATAATTCAGTTATGTAAACAAATCAAATAACTGATCGCCACATAAATAAAATGCACATTAAATGCAATTCAAAAATTGTTGTTGGTTTACCTATTCTGAGGCCGCTTTTGATTTACCATGATCATCCTACCACATTACAATAAAATTAGAACCCTGATCATTATCATGAGAAATAAATTCAAATGTATTAGAAATACTCCCTCTTTATTGACATGCAAGGAGGAATGTTACCGTCGATAACAAAAATAGGACACTGAGTAAACAAACCAAAGCTCTCCAAATGGATTAACATCGTAAATAATATAATGAAAATCATAAAATATAAGAGTCATTTCTTACATGTTGGGTAAATTAGTATACATACCACCCCCATAATAGAAACATATGTATCTATTCGATTCAAAATGTAATCAATCAATAACTCTTCCCCTGCAACTATTAATTTTATTTCACATATGAATACATGGTTTCCTTCATGCCCCTCAAATATGAAATTGGGTTGCTTATTTGTGGTAGCAAGTCGTGTACTATTTATAAACCTTGCAATATTACCCGTTTCTTTTGGCCTTCCATCAATATAAATAGTTTCTCCTTTATTTTGATCATTTTCTTTTAGTTGTATATAATTTGTAGCCAAGCCATATCTTCACATACTTTTTGTAGATTGGACTATTTGTATCCAATCTTTGTAGATATAACAGGGTCCGACGTACTCCATCAATTCAGTTAATCCATCATAATAGACCTTTATTCCATCCATGGAAAATAGCCCCAAACCATGTAATGACGATGGAGCAATTCGACATATCCTTTTGTTTACACAAAAATCAATGTTTATTTCAGGAAGATCCTTGCGTACCCATCGTTTCACTATATGTTTGTACCCAAAGGGAACCTTGATGTCTTCTATGCTCTCATGATCATAAGAACATGATCCCCCTTTAGAAAGAAAAAAATCCATGCGTCTATGGAATTTTCTTTCGATCTTCTCACCTCTAGTTGATCTCCGCATGTTAGACCTACTAGATGTCTCACTTTTCTCTATTCTACCTGAACTTTCCTCAATCAATGAAGGTAGATCTGAAAAATACATGTTTTCTTGTGTCCTATAACACCATTAATGACATAAACAGTCAGTCAATCAAGATGTAACAATAGTTCATTACTAGTATCATGTTGGTATCATAGTAAGCTCATAATGATTACCATAGTGTTACTCTTTCACAATTGTATTATGCTCTATTCCTATTGGTATACTATCTCAGAATTATAGGGGACTTTTTGGATTCAAATGAAACATGACAACAAGTGGCAGTAATAGGACACGATGCTAGTTGGAATACCCCAGAACCGATGCCATTAGACACAAACTCAATCCTAAGGGGCCGCAATCAATGTAATGACAAGGAGACAATACTCAATTAAATTTGAGAGAATTATTAAGACGCACACCCACTATACTTTGGTTGATAGACATGTCTATTGTCATCCTAAATATGTGAGACCCAATGTATGAATGTGTCAAATTACTAGTGACTCACTACTCTGCATCACACGTGCCATATCCTGCTATAGAGGAACAACATCCTAGGTGAAAACCTATGGAATCCTTCAAAGAACCATGTTAGGGGCATCGCGATAAAAAACAAATATGAAATCAAGTAAAGCCAATGTTCATAAGATATACTAGTCCTTAAATCATGCAAAGTACATTGTTAATTAAGATACAAGCCACATGAACAATTCACATCATTATCCCTTTCAAATTTCACGCTAACTCAAGACTGTATGTAAGTTGGCAAGTTTGAATATGGGAGGACCTTCATCTGGATCGATTAGGTGTGCCAACTAAAAAAGTGAAAGAAAATACTCAAGAAGAGGAATATGTCCTAGGGGAAGCAGTGAAAGAAAAGACCCAAGTAGAGGAATATGTCCAGGGGGAACTAGTGAAAGAAATGAACCCTTTAAGAGTAAGTGTGATAGTGATATGGATCAGGGTTACTTCATAGCTTATGGTGTCATTGAGTCCATTTCTATGAGCGCCTTTTTGGAGGGTGTGATTTCTTTGAGTTACCACTTTCTAAGCGCTATGTTTTTCCAAACCCCTTAATATGCCTTTTTATTTGTCCTCTTATCATATTTGCAAGTCCCCTTCATAAGTTTTCAAGCTATAGTATCATTTCTTTGGGACTGGGGTGAATGCGAAAAGGGTAGAGCTCAAGTTTGGATTGGATTTTAGAGTCCTTTTCTATTCTTTCTTTAGCATTATTTTTTCTTTATGCTTCTTTTTCTTAGCAGCTACAATCAACCTTTGGGCCTTCATCCCCTCTTCTCATGAGAAAATCGACCTTGACCCATTACCTAAGCTTAGTAAACTATGACAGGATCTAGGATGGAAATTTTTAAGTATGGTGGGAAAACAGAATGTTACCATTGTGAGGGCCCCCAAATGGTACCCCTTTTCCCTGGGTGGTGACAACACGAGAATAAGGAACACATGTTGGCAACCAAGGTGAAACAAGGAAACAAACATAACTTCTTGAGCTAGTGATCCATTATCCACAACTTCAACCAATAATTGTCATCCACATGCCTAGTATATTAATCACAACACTTCGCATGAAAGAAGGACTAGCATACTTCATGGTGACACTTGGTTACCATATCCCATACATTGAGTTGACATGATGTGATGAGATTGGCTGATCTAAAGTATGAGAGGCAATATGAGGGGGGTTGTTGGGCTATTATTTGTGGACATGTTGATCATCATCATGGTTGGGATCACTATATTCATTGTGGACCATGAGACATGGTCTGCTCTAATTAGCCCTAGGCATGGGGGGGTAATAGTAACAAAGGTCTCATTATAGTTGATGCCTTTTTGTTGAGAAAATCCTTTTGCGACCAAGCGAGCTTTATGACACTCAACAACACCTTAGAAGGTAATTTTGGTCTTATAAACCCTTGGACATTTTACGATGTCCTTCCCTTGAGGACGAGTAACAAAATACCAAGTATGATTCTTCAAAAGATGATTCATCTCATATTGCATAGTTTGTTCCCATTCAAGTTGTCCTTGTTGATCTGAGCAAGAGATATGATCACAAGTCTCAAGAACACATGCATCGACATCAAAGAAACACGATCATGTTGTTTGTGACTATGAGTTTGTCAACCTAAAGAGACATCACCAACATCAAGTCTAGCAGCTTCAATCATTTTAGCAGCCCATCTAGGGAGGTAGGAAAAAGGTGAACTGATATCCTTTGTAGAAGGTTGATCAGAAGAAGGAACAATTTCATTCGAAGGAGACAGAGGCCCAATAAAAACAATGATTGACTATTTGTTCAATTCAAGAATTGAGGCCGACGACCCTGTCAAAACAAGAACAAACTTCGACTGCCTGGTCGAAACACTAAAAAAAGGAATAGTTGAACCATTGTAGGAAACAAAATCAAAGGAATCATCCTATAATAAACCATAGGAAGCATTCAACAAATTAATGCCTGAAGACTTCTCATCAAAAAACACATTTCTTTTGATAATGATCTGTCATTTGACATAGTCAAACAATCGATAGGTTGTGGATTCTTCAAAGTATCCCATCATGATGCAAGCATGACTCTTTGCATCCAATTTATTCTTGCAATCATTTGGAATATGATCCCAAGAAACATAGCCATAGACTCTGAGGTGACTGACCGAGGGATATTTTCCTCACCATCTCTCGACTAGAGTCATAGAACTGACAGCTCCAGTCGGAATACGATTCAAGAGATATTTGGCACAATAAGCATATTTAGTGAAAAAATGAGTTGACAAATCTTTTGCCTATACAAAGCAACGAGCCATTTGGACCTATGTTTGGTTCTTTCTTTCTTCTACACTGTTCTGTTGAGGAGTATGAGGGACAAACCTCTTCCAAGAAATACAAAATTGAGCAAGGTATTCTTCAAATTTTCAATTCACATACTCACCACCATTATCATATCTCAAACACTTGATAGGTCGACTACATTGCTTCTCATTCAATGCCCTAAATTCCTTGAATTTTTCGAAGACTTGATTCTTGTTTTTCAAGAAATAGACCCATGTAAATCTAGAGAGACCATCGATAAAGGTCAAAACATAATTTTCACCTTCTAAGGAGGTTTGATTGAGGTAATAGAGATCACTGTGAATATGCTCCTGGTGGATTCTGTGCTCGCCATGCTTTTCCAGAGTCGAAAGGGATTTGATGATGTTTTCCAACACATCCCCTACAAACACCATTAGGTGGAAAGAATTTGGGAGGACCAACAACCATATTCTATGTGGTCATCGACTTCAGACTTCAAAAATTTAGGTGTCCAAGTCATTTGTGCCAAATTTTTCTTCGTTCATTAGTGTGAGAAACAAGGGAAATCGGTCTAGATTAAAGTCAAGGGAGGTCACAAAACTTGTACAATCCATCCTTTGAGTCGAGAAAACCTTCAACAAAAATCGACTTGTCATTCTTAAAATACTTATCGAAGAACCGATATGGCCAAAACTCAAAAATATTACTTGTCTCTGTTAGTTGGAGAAACCAACAACAAATTTGCACTTAGGTTTGGCACATGATAGAGGTTGACAATTTTACCATGTCGATAGGGAATATCACCATGACCAACAATGTTGAGAATGAAATCATCAAAAACATAGATCTTTCGCTCGAAAAATTTATCCAGGTATGAGAACATAGAGGCATCTTTGGCCATATGATGAGCACGACCAAAATCAACTACCCACTCATGTTGTAGGTATGAGTAAGAAACACTTGAGAAGTTCCGACTTGGAAGGTAAAATTTTCGCTCGATTGATTGACAACTAACACGTCTCCTTAGAGATTATTAACCTTCACCTCTAAGTCATCCCTCTTCTTCCAGTAGGTTTTATCCACATGTATAGACTTTCCACATTATATACATGTTTCCTTCTTTCAATTCCTCCGAATGGATGTTGAATCATCAGTCTTCAATGTAGCTTTTTGGTCGAGACATTCTTGTCTGTGTACAGGATCATCAGAACGTCCTCTTTCCTTCTAATTCATCTTTCCTTTTCCCTTGAGAAAGTGAGCTTGAAGTTTAACACCAATCTTCCCTTCATCTAGGAACCTATGTTGGTCATTAATTAGTAAGCTTGTGGGACCTTATATGGATTGAATATTGTAGCCTGACGAGTGACAAAGGGACCCAAAAGATGTCATGGTTATAGGTTGAGTATTCACTATAGGAAGGACATGTGTGATGATAGGAACCTCCGACACTACAACCATAGTGGTTGAAGGTGTCGAAAGAGTACCATTGACTATAGTGGGTATGGGATTTGAAGGACTCCGAATATCTTTCTGACTCGATTCAACACTCATCCTCGTACGATCACAAGTCTGGTAAGTGAAGGTGTATGTACCATGTATGATAACTTTATGCCCTTTAGAAGGCAAAAAATCAAAATGCGGTGGTAACTATAACAAGAGACCAGACCTGTATGGAATTTGGTCTGGCTCCATGATGACTCAAGACTCGTGATATAAAAAAAAAAATCCTAAGGCCAACTAGTAATGAAAGAGCACACCCAAGTGAAATAAACAAAAGGCCAATATGCACACAAATAAGATAAAGTGGATGAAAGGGGCCTCCCTCTCTAAAGTAGGCATGCCTTGCCCAAGAGGGTCCTGAGAATCCTCTGCTAAAGATCAAAGGTAACATAATCAATTATAAGGGCCCTCGTGGGCTTAACAACCAGTTTTGCAGATCCCTCGAGAGAGGTAATCCTCCATAAAGGTTGCGTGTTTTCTGACCCTTAACTGATCCAATGTACCTATAGAATAACCCTTGCAAGTAACCTATGTGGTACCTAAGTCAAGAAACTAAGAAACCACGATATAACCGTTGCACAAGCGAACAATCGTAAGTCAGATCCACCATATGGGCAGGGTAACAAAGCCGAAAACATTGAAATCACCGCCTCTCACAAAGGTAAATGTATTATCAAGATCTCCATATGCGAATAGATCCCTAGAAATATATCTGACGCTAAGAAGGTATTAGGGGGATATCCATTCAACCAACTTCACGTGACCTCGTTCTTAACTTCGATGTAAGCAGAGCCTCCTGATATTACTGATTATACAATGGATTTCTCCACTCCCTTAGTCAGACACATATGTTGATTTAATATCCTTGGAGAAGTTTACTCACAAAATCCTATTCCAAGGCTCTAAATCCTAAGCTAGTTTGTGCACCCTAGAAAATAAAATCGTTACTAATCAATTTTAAATTATAAGCATTACTTTTAGTGGCCTTTCTTACTCAAAAAGGTGCGGTCGTGAAACTAATTATGTTATGACTTAGAAAGTAAAATAAATGAATATGAACACAATGCAAAGTCCTAACTTCAATTCCAAATAAATGATATGCTTTTCAAAATGCAATTTTCAATGTAGTTATGCAATTCTAAATAAGATGCAATATTTCTTTACATGTACTAAGATTGATGATAAAGACCATACATTCATGTTAGAATTTATCCATTGGTGAACCATATATTCATGTTATAATTTATCCATTGGTGAACCATAAACCTACACTAACAGATCCATAATATCTAGAGGACATAGTCAAAAGATTATACATACCTAAATTGGGATTTTTCAATTTAGCAATAGAATATGCAACAAAAAAATTGAGGTGGTGCTCAACATCATGCCTCATACATGGCGAATAAAAATGTTTTTGTAAAGTTGTAAATATATTTGATGTGACAAAATGCCCAACCAACTTCAAGAAATGAGATTGCCAAATAAACAAATCCCCAATTTCACTTGCAAGTGAGCACATCTTATCAAGTCAATACAAAATATCTTTATTCATATGAAAATCAACCGAATTAATAATAAGTCTTGTGTAGGTAGTGTGACATCCTTATTGAATGGTTGCATAAACTTTCACAAAATTTATGTGTGTATTGTAGAACTCTTTCTAGTGTTCTATATCACACCTTTTTGTGTTAGGAACCACTATGAATGCTATTGGTGGTCGACTTGAATAGTAATCTACATTTTTATCTCTTTAATGTAAATGTTTGATAACCAATTGGAATTGCTATAAGAAATTCCATTTCATATGTGGTGTGTTCACAATTTTTCTCTAGGTATGTAGTGGCTTATGGTTAGATTGAATAACAATTTAGAAAATTTCAACGTGGGTTCTCAATTTTGTTCTAGGTGTGTGGTGACTGGTGAGATCCTTTACAAGTATCTTCATTGATTTTAGTAGTTTTAATAAGTTAGAAGAGGTGGTGACACAATTACACTTAGGGGAAGACAATGGATTTGTGACACTCAAGTATAAAGGTGCAATATCAATATCCATGTCTAAGTTGTTCAAAGGATACAAAGAGTCATACTTAATGAAAGAGGACGTTGTGAAAAATGGGGGAAGTGATCACACCAATCATTGGTGATGGAGGTTTATCCAACCAGACTATGGGAATGAACTATGAATTAGCCATTCAAGGGGATACATTTAGTTCAAAGATGGTTGAATACTTGAGTATAAGAGTTTATCAATGGTGACAAATGCAACATTTATGTAGAAAAAACATCACATGAAAGACTGAAGAGATCATGACTTCTAGGGCATGCACATAGTCATGACAAAGGGGTAAGTTAAATTCAACATGGGTAGTCATAACTGCAACATTGACTAAAACAACCTAACTCGATAGAAAATTAGATATAGTTCCTATTGTTTCACATTGTATACCATCAAAGGTCTATGAATTGGTCAAGGTGGAATGAGGATGGGAGAACCAAAGTGTTGCTATATTGACGTAGATATATGCACTATCTCCATGATATAAGGACTCATTTGGAAAATGAGACATAATTGAACGTTGCTAAGTCTTAGATAACTAGAACATCGAAGTTGGCATGTTATAAGGCCAATTGAATCTAAATAAGATTGAATGACATCACTGACCTTTTCAGTGATAGATAAAAACACCTAATTACTTTAAGTTTACTTATAAATTATTCTTTATTTTGTTGCTAATATAAATATCTAAACATGGTTTTCAACATATGTGGTTCACTGTGATGTCACTAGGATACATAGTGGTCATTACTTAAAAGTAAATCTATGACTTCATCGTCAAGAATCATGTGGAGTGTGCATGTGATTAGGGGATCACTAAATTTTCTAAATGGAGCATCGACTAGGGGATCATGTGTTTCTACCATATGATGTTGTAATTTGACATGGTATCTCTAGAATGTCTTGAAAAGTTTTGAGAGGGGTGCATGATCTTCCATCAATTTCACTGCCTTTTTACAAAACTCTAAAACTAAATTGATGAAGGCCTCAATTGCATTGTGAATAGTGGTTGTTTAAGGCATAGGTTCTTCTAACTACCTCGTACACACATTCAAACTACCTACCCTAGTCTCGATGCCCAAAAGTGCAGCATCCATATTTGCAACTATTAGCTTTTTTTTTAACATTAGTAATGTCATTGTAAGGTATTTTGAGTTTCACTTTGACACTATTCTTCCTTGAGTGTCATTTGTGACCATTCAACATGTTAGTTTGCACTCTTGCATTTTGAATAAGACATATATTCCCAACATGTGTGCATATTAGAATGATTTTTAATAATAATAATAAAATAATATCTAGTTTATGGTCAAAGTGTCACCTAAAACCAAACTAATGTATGAAACCTTCTTGTTTTTGGGTCATGCACACATCGAAATTGCGTACTCTAATCTCAATGTCCAAAAGAACAACATCTATATCTACAAATATTAACTCCTTTTTTAACATTGTGCAACATTTATATCTACAAATATTAAATCTTTTTTAAGATCAACAATGTCAATTGTAAAGTGTTTAGGGATTCACTTTCACACTGTACTTCCTTGAATATCATTTAATTCAACATGTTAGTGTGCATTATTGCATTGTGAATAAGTCACATATGCCAAACCCATATGCATCTTGGAATGATTTTTAATAATACTAACAATAATAATTTATAAATACCACACATGAAAGGTTGTGGCAAGAACAATCATTTCAAATATGAGGTTGGAAGACCATTCCAAAGTAGGAACAATGGGCAAGAACCAAGAGCAAGAGACCAAGAACAATGTGCAATTTAATGCTTGTGGCATAGGAAAAATACCAGCGATGGATACACAAACATCATTTCAAATAAATACACAAACATCATTTCAAATGGATACACAAACGTCATTTCAAATTGATTGCACAATCATTTATGTTTTACACCAGTTTTGTGTTTTCTTTGGCATTTGTCCATTGTTGTTGGAGATGCATATGGGTATCCAAGAACATGAGCTATTAACATAATTAAGGATGAATTCATGTTCAAGAAAACTCACCATCATAAAACCCTTGCCCCAAGTCTTGAAAAACCGTTTCCCTCACATGTTTCCTTGCATAGAGGTCTCCATAGTCTCCATAACCACTCAAACCAAACCCTTGTTCCCCTCGTGACCAGCTTCCTTGCGTAGAGGTTTGGTCTCAGTATTCTTGCACAGAGTTCTTCTTGGTCTCAATAACCACTAAAAACAAACCCTTGCGCTCTTCACATCTGTTTTCCTTGCGCAAAGGTTTGGTCTTGGTCTCCTTGGGTAGAGGTCTCCTCTATCTCAATAACCACTAAAANCCAGTTTCCTTGCGCAAAGGTTTGGTCTCCATATCCTTGCACAAAACTCTCCCCGGTTGGTCTTGATCTCATTGTACAGAGCTCTCCCTGGTCGATCTCGGTCTCCTTGCACAGATCTCTCCCTGGTCGGTTTTCGTCTCCTTTCACAGAGCTCTCCCTGGTCGGTCTCGGTCTCCTTGCACAGAGCTCTCCCTGTTCGATCTCGGTCTCCTTGCACATAGCTCTCCCTGGTCGGTCTCAATGTGGAAATGTTATGAGTGTGCAGATTAGGCCATATTCGAATTGCAATTTTGTTTGTTTTCTTTTTTTTTATGTTGTTTTATGTATTTATACACTAGTACATATTGTAAAAATTTCGATGTTTATTTGTGGCGATATGGACAAAATTGTCCATATTGTCACAAAATAGAGGAAATTTAAAAAATAAATAAATCATGTTGCCCGATAACATCGGTCTTGCCACGTTGATGTCTCTCTTGCCACGTTAACATCGGTCTTGCCACATTGACGTCTCTCTTGCCACGTTAACGTCGGTCTTGCCACGTTAACGTCTCTCTTTCCACGTTTTCCACTGGAACGTCTCTCTTGCCACGTTTTCCACTGGAACGTCTCTCTTTCCACATTTGTGAAGATGTATGTCACAATTTCGACGTTTTTGAAACTAGGTTTTCCCTTCCAACGGTCACCTTAGTATGTTCACCAAGTCAAAATACCAACGGTCACTTAGGACTTTTTTATGTCGGAATTGTGACGTTACAAAATCTATAAATATGTTGCATTTGACGGATCATGCGACAAGTTTGCTATAATAACGACGCTTCAAAAAAGGTTTGCGGGTCTTCTCGGCGAACAAAAAATAGATATTTGTTTCAGTATAAGTCTGTGGGGAAGAATGTCAGAAAACATTAGAGCTGGGAAAAGAATTAAAGAGGGTGAAAAGGGTGACGGTAAATGTTATTTCCC
>SNQJ01S0036505.1:7846-21702 GCA_010110895.2 Picea sitchensis
GAGTATTTGATCGAAATTTAAGGCCAAGTGAGTCATAGATAATGCCTGGTCTTAGTATTGGGTGGTCGTTGTTGGAGTCCTTCTATCTTGCGTCTTCCATAGAGGTCGTGGTCGTCCGTTGATTGTGTTGTGTGCCTTACGCCTTGGGTCACATACGGTTGCAGTTACGTGTTGTGTGCCTTCAGTCTTCTTGTGCTGAACATCGTGGTTACGTCTTGTTGGTTCAAGTGGCGACGTAGAGTCACGGGTGGTTTTTACTTCTACACGCGTGCACACACTTTAACAAAAAAAAATAAAATTGCACCATTTGACAGAGTAGTTGTCCTTAACTAGGAGGGGTGTTACAGTATACATGCACTAAGTACCTTCTTTATTGAGTACCATGACCACAAGAGAATAATAGGGGTTGGTACTAGGATGAATAACAACCGCTTCTAGCAATTCATGAACAATTTTCTCAATTTAATTATTCTAGGAAAATGGATGACAATAAGGGTGAACATTGGGATGAAGACTGCCTAATATGAGAGGAATGGAATGATCATGGACTCCATGGGAAGGGTGAAGTTGTTTGGTAGTGGTAAAAATAACTTGGTTGAGGCAGAGGATATATTGAAGGACAAGATGCATAGAGGGTGTCTCAATAGTATGAGTGGAGTGGAGTTGGGGAATAATTACAGAATGACCTTTTTTTAGGATATTTTCCAAGCGATGGGAACTAATGATCTGAGGGGAGCCTGTTGTGATGCCTTAGAACTTATACTGTTGTCCCTCCTATTGGAATTGCATGGTTAAGTCCTTAAAATCCATGAGAATGGGGCCGAGAGTGCGTAACCATTCGACACCAAGAATAATGTCACAACTACCCATGTCGATAGAAAAGCTATGGGATTTCAGGTGATACTGACCAATTTGGAGCCACACATTTTCAAAACGTCCCCCACATTGCTTGGAACCTCCATTGGCAATCATAATTTGAAAACTATTGACCACACAAATGTAACAATTGACTTCTTGGGCAATGCGAAGATGAATAAAATTATGGGTGCTACCACTATCCACAAGGATGTTGACTTTCCTATTTTTAATGTAACCAATTAATTTGAGGGTCTGGGGAGCAGAGAAACCAGTGAGGGAATTGAGTGAAATCACCAGTTCAACTTCTGGTGGATCAGAGGGTGGGGTCATATCAGATGGCGGTGGTATCTCAACCATAGGTGAAAATATAACCTCTTCTTCAGAAACATCCCCAGTCATGGCTATAAAAATCTTATGTTCCTTACACGTGTGCCCTGGAAAATAATTGTCATCACAATTATAACAAAGTCCCTTGAGTTGGCATTCAACCATTTCGGACCTGTTTAATTTATGGATCTTGAGGGGAGTTGCATGAGGGGTGGAATTGGTAGGTTTAGAGTGAGGAGGAAAGGATGGTTTGCAGATTTGGGAGGAGACAATCTATTGTGCTTCCTTGGCTCATTTAGCATCTTCCAACCATGTGCGGGGGTGTTTCATGAGAACATGGGCACACATTTAATATTTTAGGCCACCGATAAAGAATTATCTGAAGAAAACATCTAACATGCCCTCCATTCTAAAATCCAAGTGCTCAAATTTTGCAATAAAGTCTTCCACTGTCCCAGTCTTCTTCAACTTGGTCAAATAACCTAAATGGTGGGTGTCAGAGTTAAAGTGTTCATAAAAATTTGCAACAAACTGTGTACAAGAAACATACCCTTGGCATTATTTTTTAYGCCATTTTCACCATTTCYAACGTTCCAAATCTAGATGTAGGATACCATAATGAATCCTGGTTAAATCATCAGTAATGCCATGCAAAGAGAAATAATGTTCCATTTGAGTGACCTAGTCTGTAGGATCCGAGCCATCAAATTTTTTCACCTCAATTATGGGAAGGCGTAGGTATCGAGGAAGGTGGGTAGTATGCGGACCTTGGTAATGGGAAGAGTCATGGTCTTCATGATAGGATGGTTTTTCAGAAGAGGAAGGGTTCAGGGAAAAACCCCTCAATTGGGTAAGTGTGGATTTGATGTATTTGATGTATTTGATGTGGGCACATTGGTCCTAGAGGATTTGAAGAAAAAAATTGAGCGAGCTAATGATGGAATTTATATTTTGGATGTCTACCTTGTTCTGGAGGTTGTCAACAACCAATGCATTGAGTTCTTGGGCACGAGTGGTGGCCATTTGGAAAAATGGTCAGGAAAATGGGATATGGGGGAAGCAGGGGGACAAGAGAGGTGGGTGGGACCACTTATAATAATGGTGTCAATTGATAGGTACCACTGCGATCAGGGTGAAAAATGGAATCCAATGGGATAGGGGCCAAATAATGGTGCTGTAAAAGGGGACGGGTCAACGAAAAAAATTGTATGAAAACTGATAGCTACCACGAGAATCAGGGTGAAGTGAGGAATCAAATGGGATAGGTCTCAAATAAGTGTGCTACCAAGACCACTACACTCATTTTTTTTACTCTTGTAGAGTTATGCTTCGATTTGAATAATACTGCAGTGTTGAAAGACCCAAATTCTTGATAGGAAAAAATGTGTAGTAATTTCACAACTAGAATGCAGAAGGTAAAGTTGCACGACAACAAATCTTGTCTATTCTGTGTCTTTTTATGTCCCAAGGGTTATGGGATTCATGGTTTCTACAGATAAGGGTTTTCCCTATGATATAAATCTTTGATATACATACAAGGTCCAACAGTAGTACTGGACTTAATATCTGAGGGCACCAACAGAGGATGCTAGATCGTGCCCTTAGCCATACTACCTGACTACCCAGGTACTAGAGAGTATCTTCCCAAGTGTTGTTCTCAATGGAACTATAGAAATCGGGTGAACAATTGGTTTATATATGGAAGGATTCAAGATATCTAGGTCGATCCGTATACAAGTTTTGTCTGTTGCGCTACCACTTGAAGGGGTACCAACATGGGTTACAAGGGTGGCCAACAATGTGTGCTTAAGTACCACTTGTATTTCATGCATGTATGCTTCCCCGATCATGGATTTATGTTCCGAACAACATATCTCTGTATATTTAAGATGTCGGAATACGTCTCTACCTTGAAAAAAATAACCCACAATTTTCTTCCAAGGAAAGTTCTATGATACCACTTGTGAGGTACCCGATCTATTATTATAGCTGAAAACATAAATATTTCATAGAATAACAATGAAACAATACAATAGATGAAAACAAAACACCAAAATAATGCCTTTATTGATAGGAAACAATGTTCACTTGCCTCTTCGAGGGGGAAACCTCCAATAGAGAAACACTCTATTACAATATTTCTCAAGAAAAAACTTCTCATACCCTCTACTCTTATGTATACTAAATCTATCTACCCAAAAGAACAATCTAGAGGAAGATCTTTCTAGAAGCGGAAGATTATATTAGGTCTTCTTACATTTGACTTATTCTTCCTTATTGCCAGGAATTATTAATATTGACCTTTATTAGATGGAAATATATTATTCTACATATGCAAGGGGTTAGGGAGGTTAGGTCCCTAACACACACCTTTCTGTTACTTTGGACTACAACTCTTAGTGCATACTGAGCTTCTAGGTTATACATGAATGATGACGTAGGATCGTCCATAGCTTAATTTGTTGAATAAATTATTGTCATTGTTGTCAAAGATAAGTATTAAAATATAAATATTCAAAGGAAAGGTGACTTTAAGAAATACAAAGTGGAATTGGATTAGAAATAAATTTACGTGAAAGTGGATTAAATATGAAGTTATGTGAAAGTGCATTAAAAGGTACGAGTATATTAAACATTAAGTTATGCGAAAGTGGATTAAAAAGTAAAAGTGAATGTGGAGTAAAAGTGCACATGGTATTTTCCCATGGATTTAAAACCCATGATGGTATTTTCCCATGGTATGTTGAAAAGTAAATTAAAAAAAGGGAAATCAATTAAATTTTTAATGAAATTCGTGTCTTTTCAAATGTGAATGAATTTTCATGTAGAGTTAATGGTATAGTATAAAAGGAGAATAKGATTGTGAGTGAAGAGTGTGTGGTTGAAGAGTGAAAATGTAATATTTACATAAGATAATATTATATGAGAAAATATTGAATATTATTTAAAAAGGAGAGAGTGACGAAGTATGTGATGATACAACTAATAGATATTTCAAAATTAGAAGGAGTAAGTGCTGAGCAGATATGAAAAAGTAGAAGAATTAGTAAATTTGGGTCATTTTGCGTCTGCCATTTCGATTCTCTTGCGACATTATGTTGTGGAGAGTGAAATGAATCTTGGGCCCCTCAAACGTCGCATCATATCTCGTTGAACGTGCGATGAACCCGGAATAACGTCACAAGAGAGACAACCTACGAAGGTTGTTGCAAGAGAGACGACCTACAAAAGTCATCGCAAGAGAGACAACCTACAGAATTTGTYRCAAGAGGGACGACCTACATAAGTCATCGCAAGAGAGAATACCTACGTAGTCRTCGCAAGAGAGATGATCTAGGATGATCGTCGCAAGAACGACAACCATGGAAGATCATCGTAGGAATGACCACCAAGGAATATTGTTGCAAGAGAGACGACCAAGGAAAATCCTTGCAAGAATGACAACTTAGGAAGAGCATAACAAGAGAGACTATCTTCGATCTGTGTGGTCGCAAGAGCAAAAAAATATATTTATTTTAAAAAATAAATAAATATATTGACTGGAAGGTTAAAAAATACATAAAGTAGTTAAATTTGGCAAAGAAATAAATTAGAAGCATTGCAGAATTTGAAGTTGCACAGGGGATAATTTTGAAGGGTGGTCTCGCAATACAAACCACGGTTTCCATTGAGGAGTACGTGTCAGTGTTGGGTTGATTACAAAATGAAAAGTGGGTTGTTCCAAAACCTCCAGTCCACATCTCCACAGAACAAAGATGACAAAATATTGAATATCATTCTGAAAGGGGAGAGTTGTGAAATAAGTTTCAATTCAACTTGGCATTTTCACGATAACTTATTTTTTGGGATGTTTCGTATCGTGAAATTTTGAGACGAAGGTGAGATATCTGGAAACATGTGATAAAAATCTCAGAAATTGGTTTGCTACACTTTCCGAGATATTCCCTATGGAAGTTAGGGTTCCTTAATGCTCCTAAAATCAGTTTCAAATAGGTCAGTTTGCAAAATTGCAAGCTGACCTGTTTGAAACTGATTTTAGGAGCATTAAGGAACCCTAAATTCCACAGGGAATATACCAATTTCTGAAATTTTTATCACATGTTTCCAGATATCTCACCTTCGTCTCAAAAATTTACGATATGAAACATCCCAGAAAATAAGTTATCGTGAAAATGGAAAGATGAATTGAAACTTATTTCGCAACTCTCCCCTTTCAGAATGATATTCAACCTTTGTTATCATTTGAATAAGAATCATTATCCATATTTTATACTTATTATTTCTCTAAAAGTAATAAAAAAATAAGGCTTCTTGTTAGAATTAGTTCTTAGAGAACTTAACACTGTGAATTACTTTTACCTGTTGTCTCAGGAGGCTATCCTCTGGGAAGAATCTTTGGAATTTCATTCTAATTTACTTCTTTCTATATTATATAGACATAAAACATTAAAAATAATAAGAGAAAGAGATAAATAGAATAAGTTTTAAATCCCATTGAACGATTGTCGTACCATTAATCTGGAGGATTATTCCACCCCAAATAGGAACAAGTATAATTGGGACTTATCCTTGGGTTTAATACCTACTGTTAATTATTTGGAATCTATCTCCCTCAATATAATTGGCACTAAAATAAGTGTCGATGCATGGAAAAACATACAAACAAATCACATACAAAAAATCCAAGACCTGAAGGTATACCCATTGAAAATAATTCACCTCATGTTGAGGAGAGTTCTAGATATTATCCTAAAATACCATATGCAATATCCCACAAGGAAGTAAATTCCTTCAGGTGTATCACTAGATCATACACGAGAAAAATTGGGGCACTTTCCACAACACATTTTCTTCCTCGAAGGAGATGAGTTTTCGAATCCTTTGTGTCTACATCAGAACATACATTAGTACACATGGTTGAATACCTAGTGGATCTAGCCTTACAATAAATTAGTCATACCCCTTTGGATTGATTCCTAATACCCCTGCAATAACTCCTCACACAAGCAATCATTCTAATAATCAGGTGTTTTCATAACCCAAAGAAGAAGAATTAGATACATAGTCAAAATCCTTAGACCAAGAACCAAACCACATGGAACATAATAATGACAATAATAACCAACTATGGTTGGATAGGTATTCCTTGGAATAACCTTATATATTACACCACTTACCCAAACATCCAGAGAAATTACTTCTGAAATATGACCTAGAAACATCCAGATCCCCCGAAGGTCATATTAAGAAGTTTATTATTGTTATTAGGTTAATGAATGTACAACATGAGGATGTAGTATGCTTAATTTTTCCTTATACTTTTGAAAACTCATCCTCCACTTGGTATTTCAATCTACTTGTTAGATATATAACAAATTGGACCAAGTTTCAAAAGGATTTTCATGATAAGTTTGGAGAGGAAACCATTATTGGGGAATTAATGGTTGAGTTATTTGATCCTACCATGGGGCCCAAAGAAAAGGTCAAGGATTTTATGTTGAGCACACACTTATACTGAGAGGGTGGGGGGGTTGAATCGATATAATATAATTTTTTTTAACCTTTTCAAACTTTCATCAACCATATGAAATAAATCACATATGATATATATTAACTGCAGAACATGGAACACACAATTTACGTGGAAACCCTTTCAAGAGAAAACCACAAAAATCTTGTTTATAATTTTTTGTAGGCACCAACCTACCGCTACAAATATTTATAGGCACCAACATACTAGAGAAACTAATTCCCACTGGTATAAACCCTGTTAGGCACCAACCTACTCTTACAGATCTTTGTAGACACCAGTCCCTAAGCACCAACTTATCAAGATACACCAATATCTTTGTTTGAGTACCACAAACACTCAAGTAACAATTTATTATTTAATACATATAACTTATTCAAAATATGATAACATTCAAATTACCTTCACTGAGTCTTCTTATTACTTCTTCTTTCACCGGGTCTAACCAAAATTTGAATTTCCAAATGAAACTTATGGTAACTTTTCAAAGCTTTCTTATTTTTGGCCTCTTCACAAGAATTAACTTGTACAACATGGCATGTATCCAATTTTTGAAATGGTATTATAATTTTTTTACTTGAGGTACTTCGGTATGTCTCCTCAGATACTTGAAAATTTCACATTCTGAAAAGTCCCAGAAAAAAAGTTATAAAGAAAATGCCAAGTTGACTTATTTGAAACTGATTTAAGGACCATTTAGAAACCATAAATTCCATAGGGTATATCTTAGAAGGTATAGAGAACCAAATTCTTAATTTTTTACCTAAGGTACTTTTGTATGTCTTCTGAGATCCTTGGAAATTTCATAGTCTTAAAAGTCCCAGAAAAGAAGTTATAGAGAAAAATCCAAATTGACCTGTTTGAAACTGATTTTAGGACTATTAATAAACCCTAAATTCCACAAGGAATATCTCATGAATTATAGGGAACTAAAATGTACCCAAATATTTTTCCTCCATCTCCTCAAAATTTCATGGTATGAAACATCCCAGAAAATAATTTATAGCGAAAATGCCAAACTGACCCATTTGAAACTGATTTCAGGAGCATTAAGGAACCCTAACTTCCACAAGGCATATCTCAAAAAGTGTACCAAACCAATGTCTGAAATTTTGACCACATATATCCAAAGATCAAAATAAGTTGGAACCTTTGGGAAGGCCTTTCTTGAAACATAGAAAAGATAAGTGGAAGAATCCATTTTCAGTGAGTCCTTACACCTTAAATGTTAAAAGATAGCCACATTAAGTGGAAATCATAAATATGGACTGAACCCTATGTAATACAGTAAGAGAATACTCTGAAATTGTATGCTGTGGCTTCAATTTTTTTCATTCTATATTTATATTACTTTTATTTGTCACGGTCACGATATGTTTCAGTCACAAAATAGATACAAAGTTACAAACACGAATGCATGCAAACCTCAATGAACGTGTAGGGAAATTAAAGTGTAAAAGAATTTCTAAAAAGCCCGACATATTGACATAAAAGAATTAAGCATTTGGATGCAATGTGCATTGCATTGAAAAGCAATAGAATTTATCTTTCAATTATGTTATCACTCCGTAATTTATTTAGGCTGAGAAAAGAAACCCATAGGTAACCACAAACTAACTTTAGAAACTGGAATCTAACCCTTCCAGTCTCAAAGAGGGATCTCTCCCAAATCAGTCACTGAAAGGATTGATTTGATTTTTGTTTCTTGAGGTTAGGTCCTTGGATTATGAATAAAGTTTTGGATGTGATTTGATGTTTAATCCCGTGAGAAATCCATTGGGAATGGAGTCAAAAGGTTGAAACTTATGAATATGTGGGTAATCTGTCAATTAATGGGAAAATACTGCAGAGGAAAGATATATGCTAATTGTGTGCTGGTTTAATTTAAATGTCGTTGTAAGAGAAAGGATGAAAGAAAAACATAAATAAACACTTTAATAAATCATATTTTGAAATTTCTTAAATTGTTTTAGTAGAAAAAAAACACCATTGATATTCTAAACTAAGTGACAGAGCATAAACATGATGAATTTTGAAACAATATTTTAATTGAATATCATTCAGATATGGAAATATAGCAATAAATTGAAAGAAGAACATACATTGAAGTGAACATGCTACACAATCACTGGAACATGAATCTTTGAAGGAAGATTGGATCCTAGAAGCCTTGGATCACCCAACTTTATTAATTCTTCAGGAAAATATTACAGTACAAAGACTCTCAGAATACTCAATTCATCAAAATTTCTCCCACCCTTTGTACATTATGTGTTACAATATTTATAAAAAAATAGTAGTTCAGAGAATCAGGATCCTTGAGATATTTCAGCAGCTTTATCCTTATCTTCGTCCCTTTGACCTTGGTAGTGTCTTAATTTGATTGGCTGATGTCTGGACCCATACTCCGTTGACAGCTGGATGGTCATTTACTAGGACCTGGAAAATTACATTTAGTTTTACCCAATCTTATTATTTATTTCCACTGTAATTCAGAAGGAATATCATAATCCACCATTTATTTTATTAAAATTTCCAAACCGATGGAAGAGGCATATGACATGACAAGAAAGCCTAATTTATTATCTTAAATTTATTCAATTTTTCAAAATCTATGGCTAACATTTCTGCCACAATTTCCCCCTTTAAAACTTCATCTAAGTCTTCAAACCTAGAGTGATCCATCCTCACTTGTGTCAAGAGTGCATTGTAGGCTTCCTGTTCGTGTAACTTTCCCTTTCCATCCTAGAATGATGTAATACCTTTGATAAATAGTTCTTCAAACAAATCCTTAAAATCCTGAACACTCTTTTCCAATTGGGATGCTTTATTCTGGACTAAATTTGATAGGTTGTGCTTGGTTACGGTTCTTATAGCCCATATTATCAAATCAGTTCTATCTTTGATCCCAATTATATGCAAACTTGATGAAGGCACTGTATTAAGGAGATTGATAGCATTCTGGGCCCATTCTGTTGGTCTTTTTGATAAAGTTTCATTAATAAATTCACATCTTTGTTGATAAAAAAATGCAATGTTGTCCTCATCATTAAAATTTTTTAGATATGTCTTGAGTTTTGTAACCTCAACTGATATGGAGTCCCATATGATGTGCTTGGCTCCTTATAAAAAACTTTTTCCTTTAAGCCTGGAGTTTAGCTTATTCACCTTTTCATGAAGGACTGCATTTTCCATTTTAAGATGTGATACACTTTCATCCCTTTTCTGTGCCTCTTGTTCAATTTTCTTGATATTCTCTTTCAATTCTTTTATTTCCCCATCCTTTAAGATAACCTGAGACATTGCCTAGACAATGTCTTCAGTGCTTTCTTTGATTTCAATAGCAGAGGGTGTAATAGAGGGTAAAACAGAAGACCAAGATATGACTCTAGTTGCCATTTCTGTCTTTTCTTTTGAGCATTCTAATTTTTCTTTTTCCAGTTGCGGAAATTTAGCCTAAAAATATAGTGATTGCTTCTTGAAAGCTTCCTTTTCCTGTTCCAATTCTACAAGTTCTGCAGTATGTGGATGCTCTGTAGCAGGCATTTTCAACTTTTTCTTCAGGTTGAGAATCACTTTTTCTTTCTCATCCAACATGGATTTCATTGCTTTGGGGCCATCAACTTCAAGTTTATTTATTTGAATCTTCCATGATTTAATTTCTTCTTTTTCCTATCTGAGTTGACCTTCAATCTTGACAGCTAGTGATGTTAATTTTGAATTTTTCAAATTGAAATTTAAATAATATGAATATACCAGGTCATTAGTATTCTTGTGGAATTGAACTTTATCCGGGGCACTGATATTATCATACTTTATTTTGATCTCAGAGACCTTATCTTCTTCTACTATGGAAATGTTGAATGTTTTCCTTTATGTGTCTTTGACTGTGAATAATGAATACTTGTGTTGGGAAGATTTATTTACCTCATGCATTAGATTCATGATCTCACTTAGTGATTCCTTTCTTTTTTATGCATACCATTTAGATAAATCTTCCTTTGACTGGTAGGCTTTCTTTGAGGCCTGAGCAAAATAATATTTTCGGCTATGAAAGGCTCCTAAACTACGCTCACTTTCCAATTGATCAACTTTGGATTCAATTACACTTGTTCCACTCTCCACCATGTCTAAACATGATTGTTATTTAGGCCCTTCTTCCTCCAATTCTACATACTGCTCTGTCTAGATGGTTTTCGTTTTCTTTCTAGCAGTGTGTTTAGGGTCTATGTCCATTGCCTATGAAACAATCCTCTTACTCTATGTACTATATTTTGGAACCTTAATTACCACCTTTAGAATACTCTATTGTGTTGGTGCCTTTTGTACAGGGGCTTCAACATCCACACATTCTTCAATATTTACAAAATTCTCCAGGCCTTCAATAGGCTCATGCTCATATGGAGAATTCTTGTTCATTTGCCTCCTTCTAGATATGATCTAATGAGGATCATAGTTTTTACTTGGAATTTGTGAAAAAAAAAAAATTGAGCTTTGCCTCAACCTGTGCTAGACATGTTCTAAATTTTACAATGAATGGGACAATCACAAAAGGAAAATTTGTATTGCTTTCTCTATGATATTTGATGAAATTTTTAGTTTCAGATATGATTTTTTGTCTTATGAACTCTAGAGAGAAAATTATTGGGGTAAAAAATATGGGAAACAAATAATGAAACTCATGAAATCCATATACCCATATTACTGTAGAATTTATGAAAAGGGTTTAGTCTCCCACTCTGTCTTCTGGATTCTGCAGGTGAATTCTCATTTCTTCAATAACTCTAGGCAGTTTAACATTGAAAATCATATGGTAGTCCTTTGACATGAATTTATTGACAAAAATTACTGAATTCATCGTGTTTCTTTCAATACATATTGATTCTGCTTCAAGGATCTTTGCATTGTTGTTGGTGAGAAAAATATTCATCAGATATGTGTAGTATCTGAAGTGTCTAAGAGAGTGGAAGTTCACTAGGCGTTTCATGGAAAACTGCATAGGAGATCTAGCTAAAACAAGTACAAACAAAACTTATCAAGAAAGGAAGAGAGATTCAATATGGAAGAATGAGAAAATATATTCACACTACTCCAATGAGCTGATGATTGATACATAGATCATGATCAATATGATACAATGAATGAGTGGAATACACTCATATATAGGGTAAACCATTCCATAATTAAGAAAAGCAATCAAGTAGTTAACTTTCCTTAGGAATGCATGCATGCATAATAGTGATGGTAAAAATAAAAAGTCTAAAATAGAACTAGTCAGTTAACTCCCACTGAACTAGTGTGTCAAAAATAGAAATTTCTCCAACACCCCCCCTGAACATCACTATGGAGTAAAAAATGAGTACCGACTACTAGGCCATTTTAGGTACTCATGTACAATGCAACTAATGATCACTGAATAAAAGTGAGGAAAGAGGGAAAACCATGTGGGAACAAACCCCCCCCTCAAAAGATAATGTATCAAAATAATAAAATAACAACTGCTAGACAAATGTGTTCTTCACTGCAAGACGATCCCGCAAAGTCTGAAATTTTTTCGCATTGAAAGTCTTCGTGAAGATGTAGAAATATTTATGGATCTGATGAAGTCATTTGGAAACCTGTCGAGCCTTGTACTTCTTGATCCTGTGGACCCATATTCACCTGGAAATATTCCTTTATGGTGGACGTGGAACCGGATTCCAAGTCTGGTTCTATAGGAGTGAGTCATACTCCTTTTGCATGGCTGCTTTCCATAATGGATTTCCCACAACCCTATTATAGTTATGTGGATCAGTAGATTGAACCATATGTAAATCCATGGGCATCACAGGTTATGAAGCCGGAAGTACATGAGAATTATTCTCATGCTGAGATCGATTCATCCTCGAATCCAATGGATTCCCTACAAGGTTGCCTGTTGCCTGAAGTGTGGTCTATGCCTTCTTGGGCATCTGCTGAAGCTTCGACGTTGGCTTCTTATCTGGCTATTCCACTTGCTTATTTCCATGTACAAAATCAGAGTGTATGGAATCATCTCTGATGTCTGAAACTGATGGAAGAACAAGAGTATATGCATGTTGCACTGGATGTGCATGCAAAGCAATCTCCTTATGTGTAAGTAGAATAGAGGAGTCATCGTCAGAAAACTTAGTGAATTTATACAACCTTGACTTGTGATACACCTCACCAATTGCAATAATGGAATTTTCATGCATGTCAATTACTGAAACTGAATCTGATGTAAATTCAACCTTTTTACCTTTATGAGTGATTTGATAAGGTGAGAGAAGATTCATAGAAAGATTTGGAACATGTAAAACATTCTCAAAACTACCATTGTCGAGTTCCAATCTCCCTTCTCCTGCTACTGCTACTGGAGTATCATACCCCATGAGAATAGGGGGTCTTGAGCATGAACTCAAGGAAGAGAAAACTTCCTCTTTCGTTGCCATATGATGGGTTTCACCAAAATCTATAATCCATGAATCAGATGAGGAATTAATTGCAACAAGAGAATGATGATTACCTTTCTTAGGAGTAGGATCTTCTTCCTTCTGCTTCTTGACTCCCTCTGGAATGAAGTTTCCAAGGTTGTCCTGCTGAAGTGCCTGTGCCATAAGATTGATTTGTTTCTTCATGCATGTGGATTCTTCATGATTCGGTTTATTGCAGTAAGTGCATTTCTTTCCCTTCTTCTTCTTCTTGGAATCTGAAGAGTCTTTGGAACCTGAAGAATCATTGAAGGGTTTGGAATATCCCTCCTTCCTATTCTATTTGGATGACCCTTTTCCATCATGCATGGTGAGTGCATGTGCTTTGGGATATTTCATGAGGCCCATCTATATGAGTTTTGTTTTCTCTTGTGTAAGACACTCAATGAACCGAGCCAACGTAGGCATTTTCTAATTTGTTCCAAAAAGACATCTGCCATAATGGAAATTGGAGACATATACATCGTATTCTGGTTCTAGCTTGGCCAAGATTGTTAGAATAAGTTGTTTCTCTTGTGTAGACTTATCAATACCACATCCACCCAAGCTCAATAACAAATATTTAAATTTAGTAAAAAAATCTTGTATATTATCAAAACTTTTAGGGTCTAATGTATTCAACTCTACCTCAAGCATATGACCTCGCATTT
>SNQJ01S0036505.1:41239-68193 GCA_010110895.2 Picea sitchensis
ATACATTTCCCTCATAAAAGAGGGTTGCCTTCTAGGGAAAAAAACCCTAACATAATCTCTACCGTTAGATCTGCGACCTTATAATGAACGGTCCAGATTTATAATGAAATTACAATATACTTTTATAAGGCAATTTTTTCTTCGGGGGCTTCGCCCCCGAACCCCCCCTCTGCACTCCCCCGCGTGGAAGAGTGTACATACTTCTAGGGTGTAAATACTTCATGGGGTATAGACATGGCTGAAAGCAAAGGACCTCTGCATCAGGAAGATAATCAGGCTCCACAACCAACAGATTCTAATTGCAGCAGTTGGATGTATTTTTTCCTTTCTGTGTGTACATACTTCTTGTATTCTTTATTCATATCTATTTCTGTCTAAATAGGAACATATTTCGAACCTAGGATTCACTATTCAATGCCCTGGGATTCGCACCATTTAGAAAAACCGTTTTCTTCTAAGTTAACTCTGAATTCATCCTCAGCAGTGCTTTGATTTGATTTATGTGTTTTCTCCCACCACACACTACGATTTTACACTGAAGATTGTTGCTCACTTATCCTTTATCCTCTCAAGTTCAATCACCAAGTCATTTGTTTCTATTGTTTTCTCAAACCAACTCCATAGCCCAAGGTTTTACTCTCTTATGCCAATATAACCAGAACTATTATTCCAAAGGTGTTAAATCTAGCCGATAGCTTAAATCCATATCGTGTACTGAGACACAGTATCCAGAGAGAGCCTTCTCCAGGTCTGAAATGCTAGTTTCGGATCTCAAAGTTGGTTGAAATAGTTACCTTTGTCATATGTTTATCAGTCAAATAGATTTATAGAGTGATAACATTTTGGCGTCGTTGTCGGGGATGAAATTGAATAGATTTTCCCTGGGAGAACGACTAACGTTGTAGATTGACCCCTAAGGGTAATAGAGGGACAAACATTTGTATTGGCTGAAACCTTTACCCTGTCGACTCTAGTCAAAAAAGACCAATAGCACCAAGTAGCGTGATTCAGGAATCCTGGCTCTGAAAATGATCTATACCAAAGAAAATTCTGATCCAAACCCTATAGAGCCTGTCTACGACCCCGAGAAATTTTTGTGCAGGACTAGAGAGAAAGCGTCAGACCCATTCTATTACTTGGACAAAAGCCTGTCCTTACCCAAAGACGGTGCACAAAGCATTGACGACCTTGATTTTGATGCAATATTTGAGCAATCCATGTTCATGTCTAAGTCGAAACCAACTTGGATGAGATAGTTTTCAACCAGAAGGGATTCCAAGCCCTGATATATAATAATATCCCTCAAATACCCAACCCTCCTAGAGCCATAGCCTCGAGATTTGCCCCCCTCATTCTGCCAGCCCAGCTGTATGATTTACCCCAAAATTACAGCTAGAGAATTAATCTCTACGATGTTGAAGGGAATGTTTCAGCCCAAAATAATATGGATTGGTTCAATGATTTAGTCGACCTAGAAGAGGTAGACTATGCAGACGCAAAAATGAGGTTGTTCACACAGAGTTTTGCGGGGGAGGTGAGGAAGTGGTTCAAATCCCTACGACCCACAAGCATTCAATACTTCACTGCATTTGAAGTGGCCTTCATTACTAGATGGGGAGAAAAGAAGAACCCCTTGCAGTTGTTGACGCAGTATAATAATATGAAAAGGGCACCGGAGGAAACAGTGCAAGAATTCTTAGCACATTTCATGAGGATTTATAACTCAATCCATGCAGAATTTTAGCCGCCCGCTGGGGCTATGCAGTTACGATATGCTGACTCTTTCGACAATGATTTCACCCTATTGTTGAGAGAAAGAAGATCAACAAATTTGGACGCAATGATGAGCGATGCAATCAAAGTCGAAGTGAACATGATGGCATCGGGGAAGATCAAACAAAGATTCAATAGGGGTGATAAGAGACCCCAGGGGGACGCCCAACCATCAACGTCGAGGTCCATAAATGACAAATTCAAATTAATGATGAAGACCATGGAGAAACTAATGGAAAATATGTCTGTGGGAAATAGACCCACTACACGAGAACAACATGACCCCCAACCCAGAAATTGAAACCTCGGAAGGGGTCAAGTTCCTCATATTAGACAAAGGGAGCAGAGAGACCAGGGTGACCAACAGACAAGGCCTCTATTCCATAACAATTACACAGATGAGGATTTCGATCAGATGTTCGAAGAACAAATGTATTGTTGTGATGACAAGAACCCGCGCATGTTTTTAACAAAGACCGAACATGATTGATACATGAGAAAAAACAATGATTTTATGTTGGATACAGATGATGTACTATTTGGGGAAACAGATGATGCGTTGTCCTAGGAAACAGAAGAGTTGAGGAAAGGTTATTAGAATGCCATCATGCAGTTTCAGAAGAAATATAACCTCAGGAACAAGGAAGTGCATATTGAACCTCAACAGACAAACCCATTCAGGAAAACTCCTACGGATGTCCCTTCCATAAGCTGACTATGGCCAGACAACACGACCCAAGATGCAACTGAAAAACAAAAATCAAAGGACGAGGCCCCAAGGAAAACGTGGGAAACAGGACGAGAAGCAAGTGGAAAAGAGGTAGAAAAAGTTTGTCCTCCCTTTAACTTTGAGCATGAAATGGCCAAGATCAAGATATATGTCCCTTTTAATGAACTTATCAGAAAGGGAAAATATCAAGAACAAATTAATGGGCCAAACTCTCGACACTTTAAACATCCAAGACGATCAGCCTGCTATTTTTATTGGTCTGTGCATTGAGGAGACAAGTGATACTGAGGCATCCCTTCATTTTACATCAGTCTAAAGGTTCATGACATGACCCTACATAATTCCATGCTTTATTTGAGTGCATCACACAACCTCATGTCAAAGGTGATCATGGACAAATTGGGTTTGGACATGACCATGCCCTATAAGGACCTTTTCTCTTTTGATTTGAGGAAATTCAAGTGTTTGGGTTTCATCAAGGACTTGGTTGTGTCATTGTCCCAAATTCCTTTGAAGAACATGGTTATGGATGTGGTCATGGTAGACATACCCCCTAATTTTGGCATGTTGTTGTCCAGGTCATGGGCTGTGAAGTTGAAAGGGACCCTGCAAATGGACATGTCATATGCCACCATTCCTATCTTTGGCCAGGACAGACGGTTGTACAGAGAAGTGTTATTGAAATACATGGTAAGCAAGAAGACGCAACCAAATAACCATCCCATATACTCCATCGAAACTGAGGTTGGTTCCTCTATATCCTACAATGACGTGAGTTTTGAAGAGGAAGAGTCGAATACCATCATGATAGCCGATGAGGAAATCATGTGGAAAGTAGTAGAGTGCACCGACCCAAAATACCACACAGAAAACAAGATATGGAACATAAGTTTCGATGGCGCTGTTAGTAAGTAAGGAGAAGGTGTCGGAATATGGGTAATCCCCCCTGAGTTGGGCACAAAGTTGTGCTCATAAAAAATCTTGTTCAAATGCACAAACAACATGGCCAAGTATGAGGCATTGATTATGGGCCTGAAGGTGTTAAAATAATTAGGCGCAAAGAGGATAGCAGTGCGTGGAGACTCTGAACCGGTCATAAAATAGGTCAAAGGAATATATCAGGAAAAACACTCCAGGCTGAGAGCATACAGAAACTTGGCATTGGATCTCCTTGAGAAATTCTCGGAGTACGATCTATCAGTTATCCCTAGGGAGAAAAAACAAATCGTTGATGCATTGGCCACCTCGGCCTTGATTTTCAAAATCCCCATCTTCCTTAACAGAAAATACAAGATTGAAGTCGGACACATGCCGACAGTACCTGATAATATCAAACATTGGCAGGTGTTTGAGGATGACAAACATGTGGAGATATTTCTCCAAATGAGCGATGAATTCGCTAATATAAACATTGACGACCAATGTTGTTGCGACGAAGACGAGAGTGTGAATGCACGCAGTAAGGAAGACCCTTTCTGGGACTAGATAGCGGGAAGGGACATAGTACAACTGAAAAATAACATCATCCCAAAGGGGTTAGTGCCACTGGAAAAGTTGTTCGACGAAAATGACGTGGCCAGAAATCCCAAGATCATTGAAAACGATGAGGATATCGAAGACTGCAACATCGGTACTGAGGAGAATCTAAAATAATCAAATTGTCCAAAACACTTAGTCCAGAGGTGAAGCAAGACTACATCAATCTCATGAAGGATTTCCCCGATGTCTTCACTTGGAGCTATGATGACTTGAAGGTGTATGTCACTAAAGTAATTCAGCATGTCATCCCTCTCAAAGAATACCAGAGGCCTTTCAAACAGAAGTTGAGATGGATAAATCCCTTGCTACTGTCGCTGATCGAAAAAGAGGTAAAGAAGTTGTTTGAAGCTAAGATTATCGTCTCTTTAAGATTCTCGAAATGGGTAGCAAATTTGGTACCTGTAAGAAAGAAGAGCGGCAAAATAAGACTGTGTGTGGAATTCTGAAACTTGAACAAAGTGCCCCTCATGGACCACTACCCTCTCCCTAAAATAGACTATATCCTACAAAAGGTGGTAGGGTCCCAAAATATGTCCATGCTAGACGGTTTTTTGGGGTATAATGAGATCATGGTCCACCCAGACGACAGAGAAAAAATGGCTTTTACGATACCATGGGGGAAATTCATGTACATCAAGGTGCCTTTCGGCCTAATGAATGTCGTAGCTACTTTCCATAGGGAAATGTACATATCATTTTCCATCGAAAACGATAAGTTCATTGTGATCTATCTGGATGACATCACATTATATTATGACTCCAACAAACAACACCTTAGGAATATGAAGAGGGTTTTCTAGAAGTGCAGAAAGTTCGTCATATCGCTAAATCTGAAGAAATCACATTTTGGGATGGAAGAAGGGAAGTTATTGTGGCACATTATCTCTAAAGAGGGCATTAAGATAGACCCCAGCAGGGTTGAAGGAATCTTAAAAATTGGCACTCCGTGTAGTAAGAAAGAAGTGAAATCCTTCCTAGGAAAGGTGAACTTCTTCAGAAGATTCATCCTGAACTTGGCAGAGATTATAAAATATATCACCTACATGCTCAGAAAAGGGAACGAAATCAAGTGCAACCCAGAATCTAGGAAATTGTTTGAAGATATCAAGGTTGCATTGACTAAATCCCTTGTGTTGTCCATCCCATACTTCATGAAAGACTTCATCTTATTTTTGTTCGCCTCTAAGCACACCATTGTTGGTGTACTGTTGCAGAAAGATGATCGTAACTTTGAGAAACCGATAGCTTATTTCAGCAGAACTCTCAAGAATTCCCCACTAAGGTACGATATCATGGAGAAACAAGCATACGCCTTAGTGAAAGCACAAAAGGAGTTCAGAATGTACATATTATATTCCCATGTTATTGTTTACATGCCTAGCAACTCAATCAAGGAGATCCTGACTTAGCTTGACCCCGAGGGAAGAAGAGGTAAGTGGATAGCGGCCATGCTGGAATATGACCTCGAAATCAAGCTCATGAAGCTTATTAAGGGCCAGGGCCTCGCTAAGTTGATGGTGCAGGCGGACTGCGATGCCATGGGTATCAACTTCATCATCGATCGATCGGAAGGTCCTTAGGAAGAAGAAACTTCACAGGTATCTAAGAAGCTCGTCGATTCGTCATGGTATATAGACATCATCTATGTGTTGAGGAATCTATATTATCCTCCGGGTTTAAGTAATACCAAGGCCATATTTTTAAATCTCAAAGAGGTTTGGTTCTATGTCTTGGATAACTCACTCTACTGGAAGGATCCTGGGGGAATATTGTTGAGTTGTTTGTTGGAAGATGATGCGAAACAAGCTATAGAAGAATTTCACCAAGGCTATCGTGGAGGGCACCACTACTGGAAAACCACCGCGCACAAAATCCTAAGAGTGGGTTACTATTGACCTACAATATTCGTGGATGTATACAGAGAAGTCTCCAGCTGCCAAGAGTGTCATATTTTCGATGGGAGAAGGAAGCTGCAGTCCCTACCACTAAAGTTGATATCAGTTGAAGCACATTTCATGCAGTGGGGTTTGGATTTCATAGGGGAAATAAATCTTCCATCCTCAGCACAACACAAATGGATATTCATGGCCACAGACTACTTCACTAAATGGATAGAAGTGATCCCCACGAAGAAGGATACCGACACAGTCATCATCCAATTTTTGGAGTCAAACATCTTGTCGATATTTAGATGCCCTATTAAGATCATAATAGACAACGCGGTCGCATTCAAATCCAAGAAGATGGATAAGTTCTATCAGGATTACAATATAACCATAGGGAACTCTACAGCGTATTACCCACAAGGAAATGGGTTGGATGAATCTTCGAACAAAAGATTGACCAAGATCATCAAAAGGCTCATCCAAGACAACAAGAGGGTCTGGCATAAAAATCTTATTTGTGCACTATGGGAAGACAGGGTTACCACCAAGAAGTCTATCTCAACATCACCTTTCTAGATTGTATATGCCACAGATGCAATTTTCCCTAACTCATTGGGGATTCCCGTCAGAAATTTGTTCCAGGAACAAGAGGTCGAGCCAGATGATGCACAGAGGAGAATAAATCAGCTAATTCACACAAAGAATATGAGGGAACAGGTGTACAATCGATCACAACTACACTAGGAGAGGATGAAGAAAGCCTTTGACAAGCATTTTAAGTGAGAGGAGTTTCAGTTGGGAGATATGGTGTTGAAATGGGATGCGAGAAATGAAGATAAAGGAAAGCACGGAAAGTTCGACAATCTTTGGACAGGTTCTTTCAAAATCAGCGCATGTCACGGAAATAATGCTTATTTTCTAGAAGAATTAAATGGAGAGTTTGTTGGTTGGGGGCCTGTAAACAGCAGGTTCCTCAAATGATATCTGGCAAAGTAAGTCCATTTAATTCACATACCATTGTAAATATTCATTTTGTTTTTGTGTTGAGTCAATAAGTCAGCAGAAAATTGAAGCCCGAGGTGAAGGCCCTAAGTTTATGTTGAGTCTATTTAGGATTTGCATCGATAGGTTAGGTTACATATGGTTATTCATATGTCATATGTCTGAAATTTAAGTGAGGCCCAATGGTCAGGAACTTGTTCTACTGTTCTTTGCTACCTCACAGGGAGGATAGCATCCATGTTGGAGCCATCTATTAGCGCCACCATTTTCCTTTGGTTAGGATCATTTTATTCTAGTCATGGCTTGTGTGTCAAAGTACATGAGTTTAATTACTTAACAACATAAGGGTCGAAGTCAGCAAGTGATCATTTGGCCCTTGGAAACGGGAAGGGATGTCAGAGTCGAAACATGTGTGAATGGTATGGGTATGTTATTCCCAGAGAGTCGGGTCATATTATAAAGGGAGTCTCTATGCGCCCCAAGTCATGTCAAGTAGTTAATAGAAGTCGTGTCAGTGAGTGCAGTAACCATTATCAGCTCATTATGAAGGTCGGGAGAATGAAAAATCACGACGCTCGTATCATGTATGCCATGCATCCCTTATCGCCTGTACTTTACACGTGGGGATGTGCTATGGAAAATCTGCAGTTTGATTTGAAACATCCAGTCGCCATGAATTTAGTGTTACTTGGAATGATACCTCCTTCTACCCAATCTATTATAAATTCCAGATTCTCTGCACCCATTTTATTCGCGAAATCAGGTTCATGCTATGTCTGTAAATTTTATCGCAAGCCCAGGTTGATCGAATTCTCTGCCTTGGGAATTCGTCGGATCCACCGCACACAAGATAAATAATGGTCACACCATGGTGACCTCCCAAAACATAAGAAAGGGTGTGCGAAGTGGCAGGATCTTCATGCATGAGCCCTAAAGCAACTGGGATTCATTCTCACTCACAACAGGCATCCCCAAGGATATAAGGGGAGTTTTCCCTTTACCCACAGAAACGATGATATCATACCGTGTGGAACCTGGAGTGGAAGGACCTACACAGGAAGGAAGGATATTATAAGCCCTGTCTCCCCAATAGTAGATACCTTGGAGAAGGGGTAGGCCAAAGAATAATAAGGAAGATGGGGAAACCCGAATCCTAGACAAGTCGCGTGCAAGATCGGTTGCTGAAAATTTACTTAAGCGCATTGTTCGCCTGGAACCTGTTGAAGGTACAATATAAGAAAGTGGGAGAGGAATGATGAGGATGGATTTTGCGGGTACAAATGATAAATATCCATCTCAGTAGCTGAAGCAGATGAAACTAGCTATCGTCGAACTTTACCAGGAAAACAGGGAGTTCAGACAACAACTAGAAACAAAGACCATTGAAGTGTCAGCAGTGCAAGGCCACGAAAGGAACGTGACGTGGCTCAAAAGATAGCTCATAGAGGTGCATGATATGATCATACATCTACACGAATCACAGAGACTGTCAGAATAAAGGTATGTGAAGTATTCCAGAGAATGTGAAGCGGCCGAGGAGAAAGCCCGCATAGCCCTCGCCAGTGAACAAAAGAAAAAAGATTAACTGAGTTCGTTCTTGTATCCTCAAACAGAGAGAAAATATTGACAGTTTTGGAGGCATCACTCTAAAACATTTTGTATTTTGGTAACGGCCATGACATTCAGTTGTTGCTTTCCACGCACTCCCTAGCAAACAAGTATGCGGCATAAATCAAGGTCATTACAATAGATAGAAAGACCCTGACAAACACTTGTTCATTCAGATATCTGATCAAAGGAGAGCATTGACACATCACTCTCTCATGACAGGACCTGGTCGATAACCGAAATCCCCATGGAAGAATACAAGCAGTCATGATGTAGCCAGATGTTTTTTATTGTCTATGTTTGGAAAAGCGTCATGCGAAGAGTCTATTAAAGCAGAACAGTCAGTTTCCTAGTTTTTATAGATATTAGTTAGAATAAAAGGGTAGCCTAAGTGGCGTCCTCACCTATATATTTGATCTTTTCAATGTAAGCCAGGATGGTTGGAAAACTGGTGTAAACATTGTCTATTGAATGTAATTTTGGGCTTAATTGAAATTTAATGCAAAAGTCTTGAAGCTTTGATGAAAAGATTCTAATTGCAGCAGTTGGATGTATTGTTTCCTTTCTATGCATAGGTACTTCCTGTATTCTTTATTCATATCTATTTCTTTCTAAATAGGGACGTATTTTGAACCTTGGATTCACTGCGTAGTGCCCTAGGATTCACACCATTTAAACAAACTATTTTCTTCTAAGTTAACTCTAAATTCATCCTCAACGGTGCTCCGAGTTTCTTTATGTGTTTTCTCCCACCACACACTATGATTTTACACTGAAGATTGTTGCTTGCTTAGCCTTTATCCTCTCAAGTTCATTCACTGAGTCATTTGTTTCTATTTTTTTCTCGAACCGACTCCATAGCCCAAGTTTTTACTCTCTTCTGCCAATATAACCAGAACTATTATTTCAAAGGTGTTAAATCTAACCGATAGCTTAAATCCATATCTTGTACTGAGACACAGTATCCCGAGAGAGCCCTCTCTAGGTCCAAAAGGCTAGTTTCAAATCTCAAAGTTGGTTGAAATAGTTACCTTTGTCATCTTTTTATTGGCCGAACATATTTACAGAGTGTTAATAGTAGGGTGGAGAGTAAATTCTCCAAGGCCACTGAAAAAAAGTAGGAACACTAATGAGCGAAAATCCATTAGCAAGGGGAATTGTTTATTGCGAAAGATCCTCTAACATATGATTCACACTATAGGAGGAGTCGAGAAGAGTGCTTGGACCGATCCCAAACACTCTCTCTCGGTGGTTTTATGCGAGTCAAGGGGGAAATATTATTAGTGGCAAGTCCTCGGGGTGACACCACTATATGGATTGATTTGGGTCTAAAATATTTGTCTTACAATCCCTTCCCATTCATAGAAGTCATCTCCCATGACTGTTTTTCCCAACCACCAAGCATGAAGTTGTGGTATCCCTAGTTTATTTTCCTAGGTTACCTTTTGAGGTGAATATAATGGCGGTACTATCAGTACTTGAGACAGATGTAAAACACATGATTTTGTATCCTTATAAGGGTTCTTGGTTGCATTCGGTACTTTCACCTATGAAATTCCATTACAGAGTAGTTGTGGGTAATTGTCTCTCATTTCTTCATTAATGGCCTCATCTTCCATCTCTGGAAGATCCTTACTTCCTTTCTATTTGTTACAAGAGAATTGTTTTCTTTCTCTTGTCTTATAGAAAAAAAATTATTTAGCATACCATATGTTGATTCTGTGTCTATGGAAACAATTATTGAGCCTACCAATCAAGGAACCCCTTTGCACGAGAATCCTCGTCCTTTTCCTTTTTTGGAAATATTGGTCCTCCTTGCATTGTTACATTGAGTCTTCCTGGATTCACTATCGGGTTATTGATATGGTTTTTTTCCACTTTGGTGATTAAAAATACTCTCGTTGCCTCGAATGTAATCCCTCGACCTCAAAAACATCAATCTCATGTTGACCCTTTTCCTTATTTACTTGTTGGGTATTCTTCCCTTTCTTCCTCCATGCTTGGTGAAAGTTTTGATGCTAGTATCTAGCAGGCTAAGAAGGAGAGGAAAAGGAATAAAAAGGAGAAGAAAAATAAGCAAAGTGTCAATCAACCGACCATTGTTAATAATATTGGGATTGTTGATAATGTTGAGAATCCTAAGAACATAGGTCAAAAACCCAAGTTCCCTTACAAGATTTGTAAGTGTGATCACCTTATTAACCATTTTCATGGTATTCCAAAGGTTTTAGAAGTGTGGTATCAATTCCCAACAACCCATGTCACCAGCCTCTGCAGGTCATGCTAGTGATAGTCCATCGACCAATGATAATAAGGTTGAGGGTAAAAAAGGTAAAGTCAAGTTTCCTTGTAAGTTATGCAATGGAAATCATCGTACTTATAATTTCCATCGTATAGAGGAGGATTCACAATTGTTCGAAGACATTTTTTTTTCCTAGAAACAACCTTTAGTAGATTCCCAAGAGTCCTCCCTCCCACACAACCTCTAGTTGATGAAGTGGTTAATACAATTTGATCTTTGGTTGACCTCGCTCTTCCCTCAGACAATGAATTGAATACCACTAATGTTTTCTTTGTCAGTTCAAATTGTTCTAGATAAGGGGACACCCTATTCATTTCAATAGAACCCTCTCCAAGTATTTAGGTCATTTCCTTTAATTGGAATAGTCTAGAAGAACCTCATCTTCCTTCGAGTATCCATTTCCAGATAATTGTGTAAGTTGTTGATAAGTACATATATCACACTATCATAGATGAAAGGGCCTTTGTTAGTATATTATCCTCAATTACTTGGCAATCCTTAGGTTTTCTTGAGTTTGTTCCAACCACTAATCATCTTTTGGATTTTAATAGAAGACCTAGTGAACCTTTAGGGATCCTTCCTCAGCTGACCATCACCTTAGGAGGGAAAATTGTATGTATTGATGTCATGGTGGTCCAATTTCCCTTGGATTTTAATTTTCTTCTTGGGTGGGACTATGTCTATGCTATGAAATTTGTAGTTTCCACATTCTTTCGAGTGATTCATTTTCCCCATGATGGGATAATAATAACCACTGGCCTAACCCCACAATCAATTGGGTGAGCCAAAGGATTACCCAAAGAGTTCCCCAATCATCATCGCACTATGTTTTTGTCTATCTCTCAATCGAGTCAATGCTGCCAAGTCTTTTGTCATGCCTCACAATGTTCAACAAAAATTTTAACCCAAATCAACCACTCTGCAGTATTACCAACTTCATCCTCGTGCCATTATGTGTTCATTTAATCCATTACATTACATCACTTTCCCATGTTAGTTTTTTGTCGATAATGGAGGAAACATCATGGCCCTCCTTCGACGACTCTATTCTTTTCGATGTTAACACATTATCCAAGAATTAGACTTAGAAACCAGTTAGTACCTTTGGACCTGCATGACTCAATGGTAGACCTCCTCTCTTTTGACAGTAGTTTTACATCATTGACTTTTGATCGAATTATTCCACGAATGTTCGACTTCATCTCATTTATTCACATTCATTGGAATGTACTAAGGTATCTTGGGAGTCATTGTCATCATTGGTGATTTCCCTTGCACTCATTAACAATATACATTAATGACCAATAATCAAGTGGTTTCTACATGTTTTACATTAGCACATATATTTACATGGCTAGAATCATATTATTTCATGATCGGGATGAAGACCCTGGGAGCTCCTCAAACACCCATGTTGCGATGGAGACTATTTGAGTACTTAAAATATTCCAGTATCATCATGATGTTGGAAATATCACTGATGTATATGTTTTAACATAGATCCACTTTATATTGGTCCATGGCTATGTTTTTTCATATAGTATCTCCATTGTGTATTGTTTCGTGGCTACGACATGATTGCGTCATGGAAGGTATGGATCCACATTGTATTTTTGGTGGCCATATCCTTAGTCATTTCTTTCATGGACCTGCAATGTATTGGTTGGTGTTCATGATTTGAGTCAAGTGTATTATGAGCATGGGTATGCCTACCTTAGGGATGATAAGTTTATATTGTTTGATATTTGCTTATAGCTTCTGCCCATCTCTCCTATTATAGCACCCTCACATTCATATTTTTGTAAAGTATTCCGGCCATCAGTGTTTGTTTTGACCTCATACTTTAGGGGGAGTCTATTACACACCAAATTCCCACAATACTAAGTGTCATGCTTATGTATCACATTCTACTAAGTGTTGTTCTTATGTATCACTTATGTATCGCATTATACTACTTGTGTTGATTTGTCGCGCTACTAAGTGTCTCACTTATGTATCACATTCTAATAAGTGTCACACTTAAATGTTGCAACTTTTCCACCATGAAGAATTGTTTTTCATGACCCCTAGACAAGTTGGAAAGGAAACCTATCAGTTGGAGGTCAAAATACTACCCTTTTCCTTGAGATTTTGGCCTTGTATGAGTTTCATCACCCCCATTCCTATATACAAGGAGTGATGAAACCATAATCATCACTCCCCCAAAGTGTCCTAAGGAGAAACAGTCACCCTGTGAACAATTATGGGGGGGCGATGAAGTTGTTGCAACCATTTTGCTTGATTTTTGAGGTTGTTTCCAAGAGTTTGCAATTGGTTAAGGGATTGGTTTGAGCTATCTCATATTAATGGAAAGGTCAATATTGTTGGTTGATCCAAATCCTCTTTTGACCACATCCTCTCCTAAAACATATTCTATGGTTGTGATACCTCAAAGCCTATATAATAAAGGACATTCTTGAGTGAAAAGGAGGAGAGAATTTCAGAGTATCATACGTTTGATCTTGAGACATTCAAGAGGAGGATAATAAAGAGAATTATACCTATGGTTGTGTGAGATCAAAGGGGATGGATAGGAGAGCTTGGAGGATCTGTTCCAACATCAAACTCGATATTGTAAGTGCTTCCATTTTTTTGGCTTTCCATTAATACATAACTTGGCCTATTCATGTCATGTGTATGCATTCAAGTGTATGCATTTCTATTATTTTTAAATTCATCATAGATAGATCTATTTTCACTTAACAATATAGTTTGGAAGAAGGAGGTTTCTATTTTTCCGTTGCAAGTATTTTCTTGCACCTAGGAGCTTGGACATCAAGGTCAAAGGCTAGAGAAGCAAGGACAAATGTCGTAAAAAGGTAAGTCATCCATCTCTTCCTTCTCATTGCAATTTTCAAAATAGGTCTAAGAGGAAAGTAGTTCACCATTTTGTTTCTTCTATCTTGGATCAATAGGGGTCTTGATCCAAGGGGGGTTTCACCTATCTGTAGGGGAAAGTTTACCATAACAATATCTCCTAATAATAATTTCATTAGAACTAGGTTAAAGAAGTCTATAACCTTTTACATCTTCATAATATCAAAAAAAAATGCACTTCTCACTGTTAAGCTATGATGCTTTCATTCTCTCATTAGGATTGTCATCCCATGCTTCACTACCAAACACAAGAAAGTATCTTACACTAGGTTTAATATTAGTCCATGCTTCTTTTGGTTCAATATATTTTAAATCCTTTGTGGGAGTGTGATTAACTATGCAATTTTCACAATTAATGGCTTCTACAAAAAATTAAGACTTGATCCCTTATATTGGATCATATAATATTCCATTTAATGAGGAATTAATCCCTTATATTGGAAGGCAATGGAGGTTTTGTTCCACCTAGAAGCTATGCTAGGAGGTGGTGAGACATCAACAGGGTTGATGCAAGTACAAGCTTAGTTTGCAAATCTCACCATGCAATTACAAGATATGGCTAAGGCTAAGGTGGTGCATGAACATGTGTGGTGTACTATGTGTTGCACATATGGTCACCATAGGAAACAATTTCCTACCCTGGGGATATACATGGCTATAGACATGCTAAATCCATTTTCAATATGACCTCAGACCGAGTGGTGTGATATTTGTAGAAAATGGGGACATATACCTCCTCGGTTCCCAACACTACAAAAATATCAGAACACTATGCATACTTCATTTTGTGAGTTTTGTAAATCCATGGGGAATGATGTGAAAAAATGTCAGTCACTTCAATTGATGTAGGAACACACTACATATGCCTTATGAGTCTAGGAGGAACATAAAGGTGGAAATTTTGAAGGTTCTAATAGAGGAGGATATCAAGGAGTTATGAGAGGAGGATATGGACGAGGAAGAGGAAGTGAATACGACATTGGTGGAGGAATATTGCCTATTTTTTTTTAAATGGATAAGTGGGAAATGTGTCATGATTTTGTACCAAACTGCACGCACTTTTTGGGTACTGCCACAAAGCAAATCATGTCACAAAAGAATGCCTAGATTTAATAGCAAAATGGGAAGAGAAGAAGGCACATTGTAATATGGTGATTGCAAATTCACGCAAAGATTAGAAGAAAAAATAATAAGATGATGTACGGGTGGTAACTCAAGGAGGAATTTAGACATGAATGGACTTAGAATGTGGAGAAATTTTGGGCCAAAATATTGAACGGAATATCAGGAAAGTAGCACAAGAACCTCCTAAGTTCAACATCGTGCAACAAAAGAAATTCCTGCATAATGCACAAAGGGCTCTGGAGAAGGATAGAGCGTGCGAAGACTTACAACACAAAATGAAAATATCACTACAAGAATCCTTCATGTGTGAAAAAATACAACACGCTATGAAAAGCTCATTGAAGGAATCTTGGGTACATAAGGAGTTACAACACTCAACAGAAAAATCATTGGAGGAAGCTCGTGTGCACAAGGAGATATAGCGGGAAACATAGAGTTTATTGGAAGAAGTCCACAGACATGAAGAGTTAAATGATTTAAACAAAAGGAACTGGAGGAATAATGGATGTGTGAAGAGTTGTGATGCACAGTGTGAGACGAAATGCAATGCAACACTTATTGTAAGGAGGAATCAAAGGACCAAGTAAGTAATTTCTTCTGTTGTTCCCTTAAAATATTAAGTGATATTGAGGACAAAGAAGTTAACCCATATGTTGACAAGATGTATGGGGGAAGAAGAAACCACTATAGTTATTTCTACCCCATTTCCAAAATGGTATGTGCACCAGGTGAGAAAATAGAAGCACACAAGAAGAGATTTCAAGATGACAATTGAAATCAGAAGCTATGAGATGGACGGTGTTATGTTGGACCTAGGATCTGATGTGAACATCTTACCAAAACAATAGTGGGAGTTGATGGGTAAGACAAACTTGGTGCAGTCCCCCATTCAACTCAAGTTGATTACCCAATACCAAATCTATCCAATTGGTCGATTGGAGCAAGTGGAAGTGAACATTTAAAGGGTGAAAACTAGAGAAAATTTTGAGGTGATTGAGATCATGGATGACTCATATTCCTACCCCTCTCTACTTGGTATTGACTGGGAATTTGAAATCAATGCAGTTTTGAATCTAAATATATGGAAAAGGTCCTTTGAAATAGATACCTTGTGTGTCATTGTGCTTGTGTATCCCAATGAGGGTGAAAAATACAACAAGCTCGTGAATGAGGATGTGCACAGTTCCATCATTGATAACATCTATAATATTACAGGGTGTAGGGAGTATTATCTCAACCCCATAGTTGATTTCGAGTTGACATGGAGAAGTTTGTGCTCCTATGGCGTAGATTCATAGGATGCTATGGAGAGATGGAAGAATAAACTTTATGAGGTTTCAACCAGGAGATGTGCATGAATCACAAAGGAAATGCACTGGATTGGATAAGAGTTATATGATGCACCAAGATTTGATGGTATAGATCCAATTGACATATTTCTAGAACAGATGGAAGTGGTCCCCGAGAATTGAAGGATCCAAGCCATGAAAGTGGTTTTCAAATAAAGACTTGCACGATGGTGGGTGACACACCATGAGGAAATATAGAAATGGGAATACGTGGTTGAATTTATAAAGGTCAGGTTCCAACCCACAAATTGAATTTGAATTGATAAATTAATATAAGGGTATTGAAGATCCTCACAAACACATTTTCTTTTGTAAGAGGCATTGGATAGCCAAACATATCCCTCACACCCAATGGGTCCATCGTTTTGTCCATTCCATGGACATGGTTCTTGGAATTTGGTACATCTACAAGGAAACAAGGAGGAAAACTAGAGACTGGGGAAGCATTAGAAAATAGTTTTGCACGACATTAAATTTCACCATGTAAATCCCAACCTAGAGGGAGGAAATATTAAGAATTAAGGACATCATCTTCCATTACCAACCAAAACACACCACACCAAAATTCATCTATTCCTACCACAAACCAATGGAAAAACTGAAGTAGGTCATACACTATTGGAATATTGACAACAACGACATGGAAGGAGATGACCCCAAGGGAGTGCAGATCAACGAAATTGAGGGCGAGTGCACGGTTCAAGGTAAGGATTCTAGTAGTAAATTGTTGGAAAATGATTGCTTGTTACAGACCAAGAAACATAACATCGGTACAGAAGAATCACCAAAGATTATTTTCATTGGGGATTATTGGCACCAGGAAACAATCGCACGGGTGGTAGACTTTCTAAAAGAGTATGAAAACCTATTTCCCTGAAGCTTCTAAAAAATGAAATGGATCATGGGATCCCTCAGTTCCATGAAAATTAAACTAAAGTTGGATGTTAAAATAGTAAATAGGATACCCTATAGCCTCAATCCCAAGTATAAGGAGAAGGTGCACAAATAATTTGATCAAATATTGGAAGTTGGTATCATTATCCTCATCGAGGAGTCAGATTGGATTAGCTCGATGGTGGTACAACCAAAGAAGACAAGAAACATAGGGATTTGTGTCTACCTGTGTATCTTAAATGTGGCCTACATACTTGATCATTCCCCACACCGTTTACGAATGAAGTAATAGGAAATGTGGGTGGACAAGAGGCTTATTCCTTCATAGATGGATTCTCGAGATATCACTAGGTGCAGATTGTCAAAGAAGATCAATCTAAGACAATGTTTGAAACATAATGAGGCTTGTTTTATTACATAGTAATGTTCTTCAAGTATGTCCTTCAGGTTGAAGAATGCACCCGTGGTATTTTCCAGGATTGTGGTTGCATCTTTTAAGGACTTCATCCATAAGTTTCTGGAGGTATATTTAGATGATTGGATGGTGTTCGTCCTATTGAAGGTGAATATGAAATCCCTATGATTGATGTTGTATAGATGTCGCCAACTACAAATTTCCTTGAACTTGAAGAAATATATATTGTGTACACCATTCGATAGGTTTCTCATACATGTGGTATGCAAGGAGGGGTTGTTGGTCGATCAAGCAATGATTTCCACGATCTTGGATATGCTAGCTCCCACATCAGTCAGATAATTGCATACCATGTTGGGACATATAGGGTAATATAGATTATTCATCTAGAACTATGAGAGGGTCACTGCATCATTATAGAAGATACTACGCAAAGATACAAAGTACATATGGACCTAATAATGTCAAGATGCATTGGATACATTGAAGGAAAATCTAGTAACTTCACCAATCCTAGTATTTCCCAATTGGAAAAAGATATTTCATGTCCATGTGGATGCATCATCCATTGCATTGGTCACTATACTTGCACAACCCAATGAGGGGAACATTGATCACCCCATTTAATTTTTCAATCGAAAACTATAAAACTATGAAAATAATTATACCACAAAGGAGCATGAGGGTCTAGCTATGGTATATACCCTACAAACATTTCGACACTACTTACTCGACAACCCCTTCAATTTTTTACTGACCATTCGGTGCTCAAATATTTTTTTAACAAGCCAGTCTTAGGGGGAGAATATGTTGATGGCATCTACTATTTCAATAACTTGAGTTTGAAGTAGTCATGAAACCATGTAAACACAATGTTATCTTGAATCATCTTTTGACGATTACATCTGGGAAAATAGGTCGCAACTTATATGATGAGCTTCACAACATGAAACTATTCAGAGAAGATATAGTGCCAGATCAACTTACCGAGATTGTATCATACCTCATAATAGGTCAAGCATTGGACAGTTATGCCTAGAAACAACGCTAAAAACTAGTGACCCATAACCCTTATTATCAATTGATCATCAAGCACATGTACAAGCTTGGCACCAAAAAAGTTCTATACATGTGCATCTTAAACCATGAACGAACCATGATTCTATATGAGGCTCATGAAGGCATCACATGGGGTCATAACAATGGAAAAGAAAGGATGCACAAGGTATTACATGTAGGATTATGGTGGCTTTCATTATTTGCAGATTCTAAGGAATATTGCAAACAATGTGGCATTTTCCAATGGATCGGGAAACCTTGCCAATGAGATGAACTATCATTATTCCCAATCATAGAATTAGAACCATTCAAAAAATGGACCAATGAATTTGTGGGACCAACCAGTCCCTCGACGTGCCAGATGGGTGTGTGCTACATTATTACTACAATAGAATATTTGACATGCTGGTTGAAAGTCACACCAGTCAAATATTATACTATAAAAACGGTCCTGAACTTCATATTTGAGAATGTGATCACCAGTTTTGGATTCCCAAAGGTTTTAAGGAGTGATCAAGGTGTGCACTGCTTGAATGAAACTATCAATGAAATCACTCAGGAATTTATGATCCATCGCCAAAAGAGTACCTTGTATCAACCACAAGCCAATGGTATAGTTGAATCATTCAATAAGATACTAGAGCATGCCCTAACCAAGGTTTGTAATGTGAAACATAATGACTTGGATCAATGGATTATAGTAGTACTATGGGATTATAAAATGACCTGTAAACTATTGACTAAGCATACCCCCTTTAGATTATTCTATGGAAAAGAGGTTGTGGTGCCCTTATAATTTGTTGTCCCCGGTTTGTGAATTTCCCTTGCCACACAAATGTCTGATGATCAATCCCTTTAGAAGAAGTTAGATGAGCTTATAGAAATTGAATAGGACCAACTCATGTCTAGTCACAATCAATTGGTCAAGAATTAGAGATAGAAGGCCTAGCATGACCACAACATTCGGTGCAAAATTCTAAACCAAGTTCTTTGGTATTACTATATGACAACAAATTCCGCTAGGACCCGAGTGAACTGCGCATGCACTCATTTGGACCTTTTAGTTTGGTATATATCAGTGAAGCAAGAGTAATGAAATTATAAATATTGTAGGGTGAGCCACTCAAAGGACTTATCAATGGGAGTTGACTCAAGGCATATTATGGCCTATAAGGGTTGAATGTGCCCTAAATAATCAACAAAACACAAAGTTAGAGTAGTGTAGTAGGTTGTTAGGTGGGTACAAGGAAGATATTATTATGCAATTAATAATACGATAGGATAGGGTCAACTGACACGGGATGACGGGACAATATGAAATTCTCATAGATTTCGAAGATTCCATCTAGCGGGAGAAATCATGAACAACGTATCGGATATCGGACAGACCAATAGGCTTGTAGAGGTAAATAATAAGAAACATGGTGGTTAGAAGCAATGAAGGGTCAAGAAATCAGATTTGGCTAGATCACATAAGTACGAGGCACACAAAATGTCATGGTGACACATCCCAAAAGGCACATCGATATTACGGAGGCTCAATATCGTTAGCCTCACCATGACTGACACAAATATACAGATTGAAGTGGATATTTTTAGCCACACCATAATTTAGAGTAGGCCAGAAATCAATGACACAAGTACCTAGACTCCCCCACANCCCCCCCCCCCCCCCCCATTACCACTGACCACCTACAATGCTAAGATGTTTCTCCAAGGTATCTCTAACAGTTTTCTACCAGAGTGCAGGCCATAATCCCAACAAAATTTCATCTAATAAGTACACAGTAGCATCTGATTGGCCTCACAAGTTAGTCATATGAACTGTATTTTCACGAGATCGATGGATCATTCCAAGTGGAAAGAATCCTACACTAGGCTCTGGATCTGAGCGGGCTTCCAACCACTCATAATTGAGCTCTTCAAAGAATTATTTTTTAAGGACTGTCTATTGGGTCGAGGTCCCAGCCTCCATTTTGTAGACTGCAACAAACATAAAGTGATCCAAAAATCCAAGCTTAGCAATTACGCACTATGACCTCAATTTTATCAAGACCTTTTCTAACGATGCATGTGAATATGAAAATGACAAAGAATTAAATAATTAAGAGAAATAGGAGATAACACAAAGAATTAAAACCATTAACCAATTGTACGCAATAAGTTGATAATGGAGTTCGGCAGTCTCACCTACATCTCTGGGCCTTTGTCTTCAGTGAGGGAGGCTTTCTCTATTCAATATTCAATGCTTTACAATATGAATTAAAATTACATCATATAGGGTTCTGACTGACTAGATATATTTTGCTCTGTCTCATAAACCTGATGCAATAGACAACACTAAAAACAGAGTAGTAGAACTCCTGAAAACTGCCTCCAAAGCTCAGCTACTCTGCACTGCTCAAGACAACTTGACCTTGCAAGTTCTTCCTTGACTTGATTCAAGATTATTTTCTGCGTATTTCTTATTTAAAAACTCACAATGGCTTAGTTTATATAGCCATGAGGTAGAGGGATGAAATCCCAACATCCCACTTCTTGTGGCACTCAATTTGGCCCAATATCCACCAAGATATGGCAAAATAACCAAAACTGCCCAAAAATTAGTGAGAAAATCAAATAAAATCCATAATCCTATGGTCAAAATCCACATTTAGCAAAACTGTGGCCATAATCCCCCAACATAGGCGTGTGCCCCCTAATAATCGGTCACATGGAATAATAAGTGGCCAAGCGTCAGCCCATAGGGTTGTGCGTTGGCCCCTTTACCAAAAATACTGGTCACATGACGCACAAGGTGGGCTCCTCTGAAACCAAGGGCTACTCCCCAAAACCCGTGCTAACAATATTACGCCCGGGTCATGTTGGAACCTTGGCCCATGGCCCCCGCGCCCATGGCTTATCCTTGGAAGCTTCCACGCATAGACATATGGGGTAACATAAATACGTGGGTTGGGCCTAGCCTCGGCCCCATCCAGCTCCATTTGACACATTAAAACACTTTAAGTAGTATAATTGGGATATGATTTAAGAATCACTATCATGGCATGTTGTTCAATGGACCTTTACTAAGACTCTTGCCTCCTCCAACAGGTTACGAGTTCGAAACTTAGGGAGACAATAATTTTTGCATATAACAAAACAATGAACTAGTAATCAGGTGCCACGTGGTAGCCCAACATTTTTCAATACCTTGCCACTTGTCATCTGTTGGATGTTCCACATGTCTGTACCTTTTTCCAGTAAGCAACTGCCACATCAGCACACATGTCCGCCATGTGTCCACTGACCTACTGGCCACCTGTACGAGTGTGCCACGTGTCACCCTTTCAGTGGTGACACATGTCACCTCCTGGTTATTCCATGTCAACTGTACGACCTATCAATTGTACCTATTCCATGTGTCATGTTTCCACATCATCATGATGAAGTCAGCGTTGACTTTTTGACTATTGACTAGTTGACTTTTTGCCTATTTGACTTTTCAAACAAAACATGATATCAGTAGCATACGAGGTCCATTTGAGCTCGTTCAAGTTGTGTTGGGTTTATATCATTGAGGCCTACGCACACGTCCATTTTGACTCCATTCTGAGAACATTAATTTTTAGGCCTTTATGAGCCCCATCAAGCTCCTAGCTCCGAATATGTATCACGCCTTCCCACTAAGGACCTTTTGGTCCCAAAAAGGTTTATTAAATCAATCGAATACATCCTTACATCAATTGACTAATGAAAAACAACCTAGACTTAACATTAACTAGACTCAATAAATGATTCCATAAATCAAATCACTTTTATTACATCATTGACATTGACACTGACTCAATTTACATATAAGGCATAAAATCTGCCCAATTCTAGTTGAATGACCCATATCCTTCTAACTGAGTGCTGCGTTCATTCCTCTGCTTCTCTGCAACATCCACCTGCTGTCCTCTTGCAGCGTCCTTCTGCTCCTTGGCAGCGTCCTTCTATTCCTTTGCAGCATCTGTCTTTTGCTTGGGCCCTTCAGGATTTGTTGAGTGTCATAACTCTGGATGCAGCTTCCAACAGTTATCTTCACAATGTACGCTCTTATGAAAATGTGAGCAAGTGTTTCTTGCTCGAAGAAACTTGATGGAATCATGCCCTGACTGAGTCGAATCCCCCTTGGATTTCTCTAACTCCTGCCTTAGTTGCGTTGACTTTACTCGCAAATTCTTTTTGACCTACAGTGTCACGTCATCGCATCTTGGTGTACTTATTATCGCCATGATATTTCTTCCATATATTTTTTCTTTAGAACAGTCTGCAACACAATGGTTATTGCTGCTACAAAACGTGCATGGAATCATTTTTCTGATAAGATCCATGACTCTAGCATGCTCATCAGTAAAGGTGGGCGAGAAGGATTTATACCTTTCTTCCGTGACTCATTGTTTGCGTCGTTGCTGGCTCGAGTTGCATGTTTGCCTTGCTGAGTCTGAAACCATTCCGGTGTCAATTCTAGATTTCGCTCCCAACAGTGATCAGCATCATGTCCGAAGTTTCGACAGTGTGTGCAACAAACCACTGGACTGTCATCCTCAAACAATTCTCCTGCATATCCCAATCCTTCACGAGGTGGACTCTCTCGGACTTCAATCGGCTTAGCTCTGCCTTGGCCATATTTTCCAAGGCCTTTCCCTTTCCTGTATCTGAACTTGGAAAGAATTCTCATACCGAATGCTTTGGTATGTTTCTCAAATGTTGCAATCTCTGGATGGTCAGATTCCACCTTCTGATCAACTACAGGAGATGTTGGAGTGTATTGGATGCATTTTTCTGGTGAAGAGAATGTGCCAATGGCCTCTCCTACCGATTTCTCCTCAACCAGAGTAGCAGAAGTAAATGAATGTTCCTCATCAGATTTCCTCCAGAATGGATGATTTCCATCATCCCTAATAGGGCTTGGGCTTCTAACTAAAGGACTTACTCCAACTGACCTTGCTTCCATTGCCAACATCAACGTTCACATTCTTTCCCTGTCTTCCTCGAGGATTTGTACCAATCTTCACAATTCATCATTCTCTCGCTGAATTGTTTGGTTAATCTCCTAGATCTCCTGGATTTTGTCTCTCTTCAATATTTTCCCCATATATATAGTTTCTGCAAAAGTCAGCCTCCTCTAATACCACTTGATCCAAAAATTGAAGCTTACCAATTATGCACTATGACCTCAATTTTATCAAGACCTTTCTCTGACGGTGCATGTGAATATGAAAATTATAAATACTTAAATAATTAATAGCAATGGAAGATAACACAAAGAATTCAAACCATCAACCAATTGTACGCAAGAAGTTGATAACAGAGTTCGGCAATCTCGCCTACGCCTCCGGGCCTTTGTCTTCAATGAGGGAGGATTTCTTTGTTCAATATTCAATGCTTTACAATATGCGTTAAAATTACATCATATAGGGCTCTGACTGACTATCTATATTCTGCTCTGTCCCAAAAACCTGATGCAACAGACGGCACTGAAAACAAAGTAGTAGAACGCCCGGAAATTACCTGCAAAGCTCAACTATTCTGCACTGCTCAAGACAACTTGACCTTGGCAAGTTCTTCCTCGACTTTATTCAAGATTATTTATTTCTTATTGCTTGTTTCAAACCTCACAATGGCTTAGTTTATATATCCATGAGGTAGAAGGATCAAATCCCAACATCCCACTTCTTATGGCACTCAATTTGGCCCAATATCCACCAAGATATGGCAAAATAACCAAAACTTCCCAAAACTTATTGAGAAAATCAAATAAAATCCATAATCCTATGGTCAAAACCCACATTTATCAAAAATGTGGCCATAATCCCCCAACATAGGTGCATGCCCCCTAATAATCGGTCACATGGAATAATAGGTGGCCAAGCGTCAACCCATAGGGTTGTGCGTTGGCCCCTTTACCAGAAATACTGGTCACATGGCACACAAGGTGGACTCCCTCGAAACCGAGGGCTACTCCCCAAAACTCGCGATAAAAATATTATGCACGAGTCATGTTGGAACCTTAGCTCATGGCCCTTGTGCCCGTGGATTATCCTTGGAATCTTTCTTGCATAGACATATGGGGTAACATAAATACATGGGTTGGGGCCTAGCCCCAACCCTTTCCGTCCCCATTTGACACATTACAACACTTTAAGTAGCATAATTGGGATATTCTTTAAGAAGCACTATCATGGTGTATTGGTTAATGGACCTTTACCAAGACTCTTGCCTCCTCCAATAGGTCACGAGTTCGAAACTCGGGGAGACAATATTTTTTGCATATAACAAATATATGAACCAATAATCAGGTGTCACGTGGCAGCCCACGTCAAGGCCACGTGGAACCACAAAATTTGTCAATACCTTGCCACTTTTCATCTTTTAGATCCTACACGTTTATATAGCTTTGTTCAGTCAGCAACTGCCACATTAGCACACCTGTCTACCACATGTCCACTGACCTATCGGCCACCTGTACGAGTGTGCCATGTGTCACCCTTTCAGTGGTGTCACATATCACCTCTTGGTTGGTCCATCTCAACTATACGACCTATCAATTGTACCTTTGCAACGTTTCACGCTACGACGTCATCATGATGACAGCAGCGTTGAGTTTTTTACTATTGACATGTTGACTTTTTACCTATTTGACTTTTTAAATAGAACGTGATATCAAGAGCATACAACGTCCGTTTGAGCCCATTCAAGTTGTGTTGGGTATATATCAACGAGGCCTAGGCACGTGTCAGTTTTGACCCCATTATGAGAACATTTACTTTTAGGCCTTTCTGAGCCCCATCAAGCTCCTGGATCCGAATTAGGATCATAAAGCCACATAGTTCGTTGAACTGTTATTTGAATATTATGTAGAGTAAACCCCCCAACTCACCGACTATGCAACGATAATTTGACTGCCATGGATCAACACCACTTCTGACTCTAGTAGCTCCACTCTGAGGGATGTCCACTTCATCGTTTGTAGCTATTCTTTTGTCCCACACCCAAAAAAAAAACAAGAGAGATAGGAAGAAGATAAAGGTTGTGCACCAGGGATAAATCACCCCATCCACATAATTGGTGGTATCAGGGTTAGTATTTCTAAGTCTAATTAGAATGTCTTGGCCCAAATGACACAAGTGGTTTTGGATGGCATGTTGAATGGAATACATCTCCTAACATTCCAAATTGAGATCAACGAGTGAGAGGTTGAGATCCTAGAAGAATGAAGGCCAAATTCACCATTAACCTCTAGGGATGCTTGACTCATTCCAAGACCTGTTTCAGGATACAAAAACAACCCAAATTGATGTTTTTCACCTACTCAAGCACTGCACAGATGTCCCACTCAGTCCAATTCCTACTTCTATCAATTCAATCTAGAAGCTGACCGACACAGCAATGTCATTGGCTCGAAGATGAGCCAACTAATAGTTTTGGGGTCCTGTTGGCACCCAAGGTTTTGTAGACGATGTGCATGGGACAAAAATCAAACATTGCTTGACTTCTCATAAGATACACTATGTGGTGCTAAGAAGGTTCATCATCTGCACTAGCCTTAGGAATATTGTGTGTGCCAACTCATTTTTTTACTACACGTAAGGAGTCAAGAAGAGACGGCATGAAGACCGAATCCAATCATATCTTTGAGAATATTTGTAACTAATTTTGTAAAACCAAAATGATCATGGGTAAGGTTATATAATGTACCCAACCACCAATAGGATGGGTTGCACTACTTCAAATTCCACTTCAAGAACTTATTTCAAATTTTGGTAAAAAATAATTAATAAAGAAGCATGAAAGACACACATTCAATAATCAATATTCATGCTAGAATTTAAAACAATGCTTAAACATGCCATGCACAACAATGACCAACAAATAGGAACGTTATAAATATGAATCTCAGAGATAATAATTAATACATAGTGGAAATAAATATATGAGCAAAGGAAATTGTGACAAAGAACACTTATCTTAAACAAAACCAATAACCAACTGGTTGCATACCAAGGACATTCCACCCAACCTTAGACATTGTTCTTCCAAGTCTCAACAACAAATCACCTCCAAGATAAGGCTATGAATCTATAAGGATGGGTTCAATGCTAAGAAACCAAATATCAATATAGCATAGAAAAACTTCAGAAAAAGTACTCAACACCTTGAAAAATAGATAATTTCAGATAATAAGCCTCTTCGAGGGGGCAACCTACTTTCACCCCACTTAAATGTTCAAGTACAAGATGATTCAAAATGAAAATGTCTCCTTGGTATATATAGGAGACTAGGAGGTATAATTACAACTAATGGCCTAAAGATGACATAAATAAAATAACAT
>SNQJ01S0036505.1:83604-95922 GCA_010110895.2 Picea sitchensis
CTAATGGTTAAGAACATGTGTTTCCTCCTTGGAGATCATAGGTTCAAATCTAGAGAGAGAGTAGAGTATGTATACCTTCAATATCAAAAAGATAAAATAAAAGAATATAGAAAAATGAAAATGAAAATTCATAAATTTAATTTTAATTTTAATTTTACATATAGGATTAGGATTAGGGGTGGAATTTGTTTGCATCATATATTGAGTAATTCCCAAAAGCAATCTATCTAGATTATATTTACATATCGTGAGTCTCATTTCAATCAGATCTTTAAGTATTTGAGGTTTAAGATTTAGAGCTAATAACTACTAGATTAGGTATCAAGCTACTTTGTCTAGCTTTTACTATGAAAATTAATGGTGGAAAATCTTCATAAATGCATCATATATTGAGTAATTCCCAAAAACAATCTATCTAAATTATATTTAGATATCGTGAGTCTCATTTCATTCAAATTTTTAAGTATTTGAACTTTCAGATTTAGAACTAATAGATTAGGTATCAGAAGATCCAAAAAAATTGGAAAAGATCGCTTCTTGGTACAATAGGGGGTTTTCGGTGGAAGGGCATTTAACATTGATAAAGTGGATATTGGAGGTAACTCCAGTTAGCAAATATTATGCACCGCTTAGATCCTGCCTAAAACATTCAGCAACGAGTTCACTACTCGAAACATTACAAGTTAGCAAACATTATGCACCCCTCAAAAATCATGCATGAAACATTCAGGTCAAAGAGGTTGTCACTTCAATGTTCTGAACAAGATTTTTGAGGGGTGCATAACGTTTGCTACTCGATTATATTGAATGTCCTTATTCTTTACTCTAAAGGGCATGATCAATTAGATTATGAAGCATTGTTTTTAGTCCTCACGGGTTGGGAAAAAAGAAAAGCAAGGGATTCTATTGGTAAACTAGAAGTATATGGTCCAACCAAAATCCAAAGGGTGGGGTAGACCTCTAACTTTTTGCAAGATCACTTTATGCTAGGAGCATGTGGTAGATGCTAACAAGTAGTGGGCTATGGAAAAAGGTAATCAGTATATTTTCCTTAACAAAGTGGAGGGGTGGATTAGAGAGTAGTGAAAGAAAATGGGGGACACTTGATTGTATGGAAGATGATGGTGGAGGGGTTTTCTTTCATTGTACAATATGTGACTTGACTTAGTTTGAAGGAAATAATATGAGAGGATAGATATCTAGATATGAAAGAAAGGTCAATATAGAATGTCAACCGATTTATTAGAAGCATTTCATAATAGAGATATATTTTTTCTATGGGACTCAAACCATGAAGAGTTGGGTTTAGATGAACGCATGCTCTATTTGCATTAGTGACATAGATGAATATTTAGTGTAGGGGGCAATCATATCTAATGGAAACTAAGTGGTGCAATTGGAATATAAGGTGTGTTGGCTAATCTTATTTTAACAAGGAACGCCCTCCTTATGCTGAGAGATTGATGAATCAATCTATCAACTTTTTGTGAATAGTAAAATTGAGTTGTCGAGAAACATCATCACTCTTCCTTCATGGGCTATTTGGTTTACGAGGGAGGAAACAAATTTTCAAAATAAAGTATTTACTACAACGTGGAGCATTGAAGATTCAAAATGGTTATGGTGTCCTCCCAACCATGCCAAGAGGAAGAAAGGAAACGTTGTTTCGATCAATCTAGAACATGCTTCACTTTAATGAAGCTTCCAATGGTAATTTGGTTCTTTTTTTGTCCTTTTAGGGTGGGTAGACCTCCCAAAGACTAGTTAAATTCAATTAAGGTGATAGTTAGGGAGGCATGTGTGAAGGTTTGATTGGGGTGGGTGGTCTTCTTAAGTTGTCCAACTAAACAATATAATACTACTAGCTAAGTTTTGTAGATGTTGGCTTTCTCCCTTTTTATTAAAATAACATGTTTTTTATGGCATTATTTTGGGTTCTGGCCGTAATAATAAAATTCCTTGGGTTACATGGATTGCTTAAAGTGAAGATTCCTGATGTTAAAGTGGCAAAAGCGAGGCATACTATTCAATTAATGTAATGTAGTAATAGTAGAATGAAAATTAAAAAAATAAATAAGTAAAATTGAATAGAAAATTGAAAAAAAAATAAAAATTTAATATTCTATTTGAATGGGATAAGATATAATTTTAATGTTGGTTTTGGAGTATGATTTAAAAGTGTTTTTGTTGTTTGATTAAGATTAAAGAAACCAGAAGCATTTAGTCCGAGGGAAAGTTTGTCCTTTTACTGAACACTAATATCATGGAGGTTTTCCTTGATGGTGATGAGTGGTTTTCCTTAAATAATGGTGATGAATGAGGTTTAAAAGTGTTTCTGTTATTTGATTAAGAGTAAGGAAACCAGAGACATTTAGCAGGAGGGAAAGTCTCTTCTCTTCCAGACCACCAGTAGCATGGAGGTTTTGTTGAATAATAATGAGTAGTTTTCTTGAATAATGGTGATGGTTTTGCTTGAATAATACGGTGAGTCAGCATACTTTGTTCCATAACAGTTAGTTAGTGATGACATTCCCCACTGCTGTCTAACTGAATTAACTGATTTATGATAACTGTGTTAGAGAAGAAATATTCTTCATAAACTTATGCTATCCTGTCAAAAATCTCCATGAATTTGTAAGGCTCGAGCCTAACTTATGTTATCCTGTCAAAAATCTCCATGAATTTGTAAGGCTAGAGCCTAACTTATGTTATCCTGTCAAAAATGTCCATGAATTTGTAAGGCTCGAGACTAATTATTAATCGCATTATCAGACCCAGGAGGCCTATTTGTAAGAAGATTGCTTGAAAACTAAATGCGACAAAGGGAAAAAAAACATAATCTTTCTGCACCATCCCAGCTGAAGAAGAGCAGGAAACCCTGCCTAGCTGAAGAAGAGCAAGAAACCCTGCCTTAAATAAGTGTGAATGCGATATAAACACTCTCGCAATCCAAAGCTTTCGGATACAAAATTCAGAATTACCAGGAGATATTTTGCAATACAAATTTTATAATTATCAGAAGCTTTGCCAATATAGAAGACGTTGATACAAATTTCTGAATCAAAAGCTTTGTCAATCCAGAAGCTTTTGATACAAATTTTTAAATAAGGATACGGATTCCCCGTCACTATATATCAGTTTCAATCGATTTTTCAAGAGTTTCTTCCACATTAATGTTACCATATATCTGTTTCTATCGTTGTGCCGAAATTTATTTTCCATTCAATCTAACCTCACAATTTACCAGAAAAATAATAAGTATGCAATGCCAAAACATTGTTGTTGGCAACGATTTATGACACACTTTAAAACATTAAATCCATACAGTTCTCCCAGAGCCGGGATCTACAAATGCCTGAAACAACCGTAAAAGCATAATAACCTAGGAGGAATTCAAAAGAAAGAAAAGCGTTGGCCATGGCGACATCACAGAGAGCCGATAAACCTCGTCGGTCATCAGCCTGTATAAATATGTACACCGATGACGACCGTGAACAGAGTAAGGAGCCCGAAGAATATAATGGAGTGCACCAGAATCGATCGGCCGCTCGTCCCGAAATTGCTGCACTCCAGGGTCCGATGATTACCAGGAAACTGAAACAACAGTCCCGGGGTTAACAATATGAACAAAACAACCGCGATCAACACCGGCCCCCAGTCCGCCATTGTTGTTGGTTTGTGCTTTCTTCGAGTGGAAATTATACACGAAACAAGCAGATATGTGCACAGATAGAGCTCTGCAAGCAGGGATGTGAGCAATTTGAGACTTGAGCGATTAATTTATGAGACTCGAGCAATGAATTTAGGGTTTAAAAAAAAAAACCAAGAAATAGGAATAGTAACGGGTACGTGCAGGTCGCGTGTTCGAAACTCTTGGAATATGTCTTGTATTTAACAACTAGAATGCACTAGGGTTCGCTTTATTTCTGTTGGTCGGTTATCGAATCTCTTTTCCCGGGCCCGGAGGTTTGAATTCATCGTTATCCTAATTTATGACAAGTTAAAATTTTCCAAATTATTAATTTCCTACCTGGCATCCTACGTGGCATCACTTTTGGCTCCAGTTGGCACGAATGCTTCACGGCCAAGCAAGATTATTATATTATTTTTACTTTTTCCTTAAGATGGGTGCTTTGTCCCATGTGGTCAATTTTCAAACCTTTGGTTTAAATATTTAAGTGGATCATATCATGACACTTTATCGTACACCTTATTATAAAATAAAGTGGGGTATTTAAAGTAAAAGGACATGGTTAAACTCGAAGAATATTATAATTACATTTACAAGAACATTAATTTCCTTAAGAAGGTTTTCCATGTGAGTGGAAAGTTTTGGGAGAAAGTAAAGGATCTAACACACTATTAAATCCTCTTATGTACCATGTTATATATAATACCAAGCGTTGGGAGCAAGCAAAGTTATGATACCAACTAGGGAATTATTTGGATAATTACCCATGATAGTTAAATATTAATATTTATTTAACAATGCCTTTTTGTGTCGGTGAAAAAAGATAATATTCAAAGTGTAATGTTGACATTTTAAATAATTTCATTTTGTTCAAACAATGGGGACATACCATACAAGATTTCACAATATACAACAAGTGTTTCTACGAACACAAAGTATTTGTACTTCAATAAATTTGTTTTAGTAATCTAGGTTTATACTCTCTTTTTTAGCTAGCTAAATGGGTTAGTTCGAGTGGTAAAGTATTTTGAGATTTATGTAGGAGGTTTTGAGGTTGATCGACCACTATACTCTTTTTTCAAGTGAAAATTTGCTCAAAATTATATTAATGATATAATTTTTTTTACATATTATCATCCAATGATACCCTGTCTTCATCAAGAGACAAGTGGCCACACTCTTTACCCAAGAAATTAAAAAACATTACAAGAGAGTTATTTCGCCGAAGAGATTAAACAAGAAGGCTCAAAAACCACACATAGCTATACTGGCTAAACTACTATCTGTAATATCAGAAAAGTCTCAAAAAACATTTATATGCCAAGAAATAGCAAAAACTTTCCTTGCAAGGAAATCAATAAATATTCAAATGCTCTGACTGTCTCGCTCTGCTCGGTTCCCACTGATAAAAAGATAACCTCCCTTCAGGAGCCAGAAGGGCTTCTTTGGAGAGCTTGTCAGCCTCTTTGTTAAACTCCTTGTAAATATGATGGAAACTTAGAACCTGAAATTTTTTGCATAAATCTTTTGTGCGCTTCTTCCATCCTTCAATGGAGCAAACATCCAATTTAGCCATGTCATTAAGCCACTCAATAATCACTTTTGAATCTCCAAAAGCTTGAAGCCTATGAATAGCAAGATGGTTGGCTAATGTTAGGGTAGCCCAGATACCCATTAATTTTGCCTTTGAATTTGTTCCTTCACCACAATTTAAATACCACCTATAAACTAGATTATCAATAGACTTTATGACTCCTCCCGCTCCATAAGATGATCGGTCTCTCCTTGCTGCTCCATCGAAAAATGCAATGGAGTATCCCTCCTCATGATGAATAAAATATTCCTTTATTAAGGATTTTGGTAAGGGAGGGTTACTTGGTCTGTACAGTCCCAAAATCTTAAATAAAACTGAGTGGACAGAGGGAACCATATTTTCAAAGATACACTTATTTCTTTCGAGCCGCGGACCCCAACAAGTAATGGTAGCTAATTCTAGATAGACTGACTTGTCATTAATCCATTGACGATAACAATCTGCAATATCCAGGCCTGTCCAGGCTCTTGTTAAGTTCAGCAAGTATTTTAGCATTGCCCAAACATGTATTATGAAACTGCAATCAATGAACAAGTGTTCTAAATTTTCAGAGTTCCTTTTACAGAAACCACGCCAACTAGGCCCTTCCCAACCTCTTTTTTGAAGTCCATCCCAAGTTAATATTTTCCAGGAAATAGTCAKCCAAGTGAAAAGTTTTATCTTTAATTGGATATTCCACTTCCATATTTTCTGATTCCAGGTCACTACTGGTTGAAAATTTAGTGTAGATACTAGAGCTGAATATAAATTTTTTATTGTAGTTTTTCTTGAAGCATGTCCTCCCATCCACATGAGTGTATCATCTGTTTCACCAAGGGTAACTCCAGCTGTTGAGAGGCCCTTTATATAGTTGTTCCATTCCTCTGCAAGGATACCATGAAGACCCAAAGAATTACAACATAGCCATTTATCTGAGCGATCACTTATTCCCTGAAATTTTTTTGCGTTGACCAATAGCTTGATATCCTTCCTATTTAGATGATCATGAAACTTCTGGGACAACAAAGATTTTTGACGCATTCCCACAATATAGTCTCGGCCAATATAAATTTTTCCCCCCCGAACCCGACAACCAACTATGCCAATGGGTTAACAGATGAACCGACTTTAATAAGTTCCTCCAAATTCTTGAAGCTGAAAGGTGCTCGAAATTTGTCATCCTGAACCATTTAGTTACATCTGGGTGTCTTATGTATTTATCCATCACAATGTTATGCCAAATACCTTTGCGGTAGAGTATATGCCAAAGGGTATTTGCCAACAATATTGTATTGAAATGAGTTAAATTTCTGAGACCCCACCCTCCAGTTGTTTTTGGTCGAGATAAAATCTCCCAACTGCATAAATGTATGTGACAAGAAGAAGTATTTCCATTCCAAAAGAACTTAAAACACAATTTACAGATTTGGGCAGTAATATATTTTGGGAGTAATTTTACCACCATCCAATAAATGGATTGACTTTCCAGAACCGACTTAAGCAAAACAAACCTCCCTCCCAACGAAAGCCATCTATAGGACCAGTTTCCAATCATTTTTTCAATTTTTGTTAGCAGCCACGCCCAATCCGCCACCCTCTGAGGTCTTGTTTTCAAATGAAAACCTAGATATTTAAAGCCTAAGTTTAAGGCTGTGAAAGTATACGAAAGCAACAATTTTATTGGTACCAGCTCAGAATCTGTCAACCCTTCATAGTGCACCATGGTCTTAGAAGAGTTTACTTGTAAACTTGTAGCTTTACAAAATAGAATAATAAGATCATAAATATCCTTCCATTCAGTGAGATCATCCTTTGACAGGATCAAAACATCATCTAAAAAAAGTAGATGTAGAATGTGTATCATACTTGAAACTTTAACACCTAATAGTTTGTTCTCCGCTTTGCTCTTTTTTAATAATAGGTTGAGAGCCTCCATTACCAAGATGAATAAAAGTGGAGACAGTGGGTAGCCCTATCTTAAGCCCCTTCCACTGTTAAAAAAGTATGTAGCCTCCCCATTTATGAGAACAACAAAGGAAGGTGAAGTAACACAGCTCATAATCCATCTTGTCATTTGTGAGTCAAAACCTACCTGATAGGGATGATTTTAGGGGCTAAATTTCGCTAATGGGCTAATTTTCCATGGTTTTTCCAAAAATGAGATTCACTATTTTAAAAATGATTCGCCCAAATTCTATAGGATAAAATTATTTTACCTTAAAAATCGCCAAAATTTTATAAAAACTATATAAAATACTTAGAAATTTGAATATTTTTATAAAAAATCGCCAATCATTTATAGTTAGCATATGAAGGATTAGTAAGATTCGCCAAGGTTTCTAAATTTTAAAATAAATTTCCATCCTTAAAATCATCCCTGCTACCYGAATAAGAATCAAATGGAGAAAATCCCAATCCACACAATCATAAGCCTTGCGCAAATCTAGTTTAAGGATCAATGATTTACTTCTTTTATTTTTTTCTATGCTATGTAGACACTCAAAAGTTGTACCTATGGCATCCTGAATTCTTCGCCCTTCCAAGAATCCTAACTGTTCTTTTGACATCTTGCGAGACAATATGGGCTTTATCATGTTTGATATGATTTTTGAAATCAATTTATAACAGAGGTTGCATAGGGATATCGGCCTATAATCCCTGAAAGTGGTTGGGCTATTCTCTTTAGGAATCAAAGCCAAGAAAGTAGAATTCAACCAGCGTGGAATATTCCCATATATCCTAGATTCCTCCACCATCTGAACCAAATCAAAAAAGTAGGAGAAGAATTCCACCGTCCAGTGATCTGGGCCCGGACTCTTATCCATTTTAAATAGCTCGAGAACATTTTTAATTTCATCAGCCGAAACAAGCTTTAGTATTAAACTTAAATCCTCAGCCTGAACCATTCTTTGGGAGAGCTTTGTAACTTTAATTTTTTCCATATTAAATGAGTCATTTCGGGCTTTGTAAAAAATTTTAAAATACTGAGTCGTTGCCTTCTTCAAATCTGCTTGACCTTTAACTTGCTCACCATCTTCATCAACTAATTCCCAAATATGTTTATGAATGCGCCTCTAACTTGCATACTGATGAAATTTTTTTGTGTTTGAGTCATCGCTTCTAATCCAAATCGCTATGCTCCTTTAATGCCATCTTTCCTTATTGTAACTTAGAATTTCATTCCTTTCCTTTTCTAGATTCCCTAGTATAATTTCCTTTTCATAGGTTGAATTATCCTCCACAACGATTAAGAAGTTCTCTTTGATCTAAGCTTCCAAAGATTCCAATCACTTAGCTAAGAATTTTTCTCTCTTTTTTGACCATAACTTAGTCTGCTTTTTTAGGTCTTTTAATTTCCGTACCAATCTGTGCTAAAAACCCTCTTCAGATAAGTATTTTTCATCCTTCTAGACCAGGTTAACTAACGATTTATAATCAACATCCAATAACTAATTTGGATTGAGTTTAAAGGGATAAATCTTATTGACTGCAACTAGATCCATATAAAAAACGATAGGTGCATGATCCGAAATAAACCGATATTCCACCCAAGAATGGTAAAAATATTTTGAGATTAACAAACTTTATGATAACAAACATCTATCCAATCTTTTTGCAATAGCCTGGGCCCCTAACGTCCATTTTTCCACGTAGGAACCAACCTGTCTAAACGAATATCCACCAAATTCTTTGACTGGAAAAGATCTTTAAGATGATCTGCCAAAGAACCCGAGAAAATAGTACTACCCCACACTTCCTCAGCAGATAGAGTTATATTTAGATCCCTAGCAAGTATCAAATTGTCAGCAACAAGAATACCACTACCTGCCATAAAATCCCAGAAAGTTCTTTTTTTTGTGCAAGGACCGTATACATTAAGTAAAGAAATAGAGCATTGAGTAGTTAAAACTTTGCCTGTCAACAAGATACCACCACAGGTCAAAGAGGGAAGTAGGGAGTAGGAATTCGGGTCCCAAGACACTAGTAACCCCCAGGAACTTCCTAGAGAACTAACAACACATGAAACCCATGTTGGGTGAAAAATCTGTAAAAAACCTCTTGCTTTATAATCCTCCACAAGTGTCTCCTGTAAAAAAATGATATCTGGGCGAACACGATCCAAAACCCGGTGAAACGCAACGGCTTTTAGGGAGCCCCCTATCCCTCTGATATTCAAGGATAGTAAAATCATTATTTCGCCGTTGCTAGGGCCTTCAACGCTCTAAGTGCCCCACTGTCAGTAGTGGTAAAATCCTTACCTTCAGAAAGAATTGTTCCCCCTTCTGCCTTTTTTCGAGAGCTTCTAGTTTTTATGGGAGAGATCTCTATGCCTAAACCACATGACCATGCATACTCCTTTCCCTTTCCTACAGGGATAGGTTTGTATGAAGTAGCTTGTTCACCACCCAGAGTCTCATCAACAATCACTTTCCCAAGGTAGACAGGTAGGGGAATGGAGGGCTCTTTATCCTGACCAGTTGAAAGAAGACTATCAAATACAGCCAAAAGGGCTTCACCATCAACTTCCGACTCCCTACATCCTTGGACGTTTTCTTCAAAGGCAGATAGAAAAGGTGACGAAGAACCAGACTGCAATGGTTGGTGCTCAGGGGCCAAGGGTGTGTCTTCTAAATCTCGGCCTAAAGAAGGGGAGCTACTAACATTAGTAACCACAATATTACAAGCTTGTCCCGATAGGTTCTTCGGTCCCAAGTCTACAACAGTAGACTGTTTACATAACTTGTCACCCACACCTTTATCAACTACCGAAGATATAACATTATTGCTAGATAAAAAGTCTAACCCTTGTGACTTATCCAATGAATCCCTTTCACACAGAGTTAGGGAGTCATACAAAGTAGGGCAAAATAATTTTAGCTTACCCGTAAAATTTTCCATTGAAGCTTCCTGGTACCTTGACTCAGTCTGAAAGCCAGGATCAACATCACCAAATAGTTCCACATCCAGAGAGCAGTGGAGGATACTGATGAATAAATGGACCACTATACTCAATGTCCCTAGAGTTAAGTGTCGTAATTAATACTAACAAATTTACATTAGGTACTATTTAAGAAATATGAAGAAGTACTTGAGAGTTTTTACACAAATTTTTCCTTGAAAAAACAAAATAAATATGTGATAGTTATTTGTTGTCGTCAATAAGCTATCACTTATGTATGTCAATTGATGTCATTCAATACATGTTGATTAACTTGATAACCACATATGTACCAACCAACTTATTTACTTAATACATAATAATATTGAGCCATACAATGTTATTTTAGACTAGGTACTTGAGCTCAAGACAATGAAGGAGGTATGGAAGGTTCTTGTTGGCCCCTTCATTTTGATGAAGAGTACGCAGGGATATGAAGCATAAGAAAGAGTGCCCAAAGATTTCGGTGAAGAATAAAAGCAATGGACCTACAATCATGAGGGAAATTGACTAGATTTTTGGAGCAGTGTGGAGAAGTAGTATTCCTACTTGATCGGAAGGCTAATGCACCGATCAGGATAAAAGACAAAGAAGTAATGTGTCGAATCGATCAACATAATTTCAGGATAGTGTAGTAAAAGCGCAATAGGTGTGACCAGGGTATAAATTAACGGGCACTCCTACCCGTCAAGCAATTTTTTTATGATGGGTTTGTTTTAAAATTGCTCTTCGCATGACGTTTTATATTTATGTTTTCCCATCATTTAAATATTATGTATTATATGTGTTTCTCTTAATTTTTGTTGTGAATACAAGAGCAACTTTTGTTGTGAACGGGGAGATGCCAAATGGCACATCCAAACTATGAAGAAGCTCCAAAAACCATCAGCAATAGAAATTAATAAAAACAAGCATTGCAAAACTTGTTGCATAAGGAACATAAATATACTCAAACAATCATGCTTTTCTTATAACAACATTTCTCTAATGCCTTATACTCTATTAGCATCAGAAGTCACTCCTGGATTGTGACAGGAGCAGAGCCCAACGCCCATCAGTTTTATGTCACAAATAAATTTAATGGGTGATCAAATGGGTAGAGACCTAGGAAGGTATAGTTTTAACTCGGGAAACTGGGCCTGGTATGTAGAAGACAAGGGAGGTCTTGATCAAAATTCCGTCAGTAAGTCGAGTATAAGATGGATAGATGGAAGACTTAATGAGGTGAGTGAGCAAGACTGCCTCGGGCATCAGGCCTTCGACAGTTTGAGGAGGAAAAATGCAGAAGACAAGATCCTCTTGACCCCGAGTTTCAAAGCACTGAAAGGTGGCTCGACTGGATCCTCCAACTCCGAGCCATTCAGCGTTGAGAAAGCATAAGAACTTATTAGAAACCCTGCGACTATTACAGTGATCCAACCTACATCATCCTGTAACAGCGCAACTCGACTGGATCCTCCAATTCCGAGTTGTTCTAACACAATGTAAACAGAGAGATGGAAAGAAGCTGACATCCATAAAGTAAGAAGTCTCAAATGGCAATACATAACTAGAGCGACCAACGCTTCATCAAAACTTTACAATTGGGAGCCTAGCTCAACCATTGATACTAAACAAAATACAAAAATTGAGTACATATACTCAGAAAAATTCACACAACAGAGGTGTGCTAGACTTTCAGGATGGGGTGTCTCTTCAATCAAATATGGCCTGCACTCCTCTATCATACGCCATCTTAACTCTGCATGGCTCATGCTAAGGGGTAGTTGAGCCCTTAAATGATGAATTAGAGTGCGCAGACTTCCCTGGCGAGTCGAGGACATTGGCATGGCTTCTGTGGGAAAACCAGTACAAAGGACCATCTCGGGTAGACTTCCTGCCGGGACATCCATACCTCACAATTAATGAATGAGGCGAGGTTTCAACCACCCTCTCTCTTCTTCATTCACTCCAAGCAGGTATCAGGATTGAGATCAAGTTGAACTAGCACCTGGAGAACACGGTGATTCCTTCTGCAGATAAACCCGACGCTTCAGTCCCCTTCGTACAACTCTTTCTATCGCCCCTAAGTGACTACGCACTATGACCTTGTGCCTATCTTCAAAGGCTCTTTCG
>SNQJ01S0036506.1:0-13907 GCA_010110895.2 Picea sitchensis
TCTATTTCACAAAGTTGGATCTCTGTTCAGGGTATCATCAGATTAGAATGAAGGAAGAAGATATCCCAAAAACAACATTATGAACTCATGAAGTCCATTATGAATTTTTGGTCATGCCTTTTGGCCTTACAAATGCATCTTCCACATTCCAAGGGTTGATGAATTTCATTTTCAAGTGCTTCCTTTGAAAATTTGTGTTAGTATTTTTTGATGATATACTAATCTATAGAAATTCTTGGGAGGATCTTGTTCAACATGTTGACATGGTGCTACAAATACTAAAGGAGCAACAACTATATGAAAAACCATCCAAATGTTTCTTTGGAGTGAAGGAGGTAGAGTATTTGGGTCATATTGTATCTCATGAAGGTTTCAAGGTAGACCCTAACAAGATTAAGGCCACGATGGACTGGCCGATTCCCAAAACATTGAAGAATCTTAGAGGATTTTTGGGTTTAACAGGTTACTACCACAAGTTTGTTCGGCACTATGGAAGAATAGCAACACCTTTAACGACACTAACTAAGAAGGATGCATTTTCATGGACTCCATGTTAACGGGTAAATCGATAGATGCGGACATGAACTAATCCCCCTAGATCCACCTGGATCTAGAACAAAATAAGACAGAACATGACGTTTTCCCTAGGTTTCAACCATTGATTTGAACTACCAAAGAAGGAATAGATAGCATACCTTATGAATCGATTCCGTATGTTTTTGTTGATCCTACCTTACTCTAATGCTCCTATGAGATCATATCTGTAATAACAAAAATCAACCAATGTAAAATCATCGATAGTGAAATTCAATGACAACCTAAACATGTGATCAAGGAGTCATGTAATAAAATATGAATCATTTTATGGGAAAGAGACATGCCACCATATTATATTAACGAAAGGTAGAAGATACAACCAAATCGCCTTGATGTCGCAAGTTCCCTTTCAGTGGCCCTTCACTCTAAGATACACATACATCTATTCTGACATTTGCATGAAGATTTCTCTCAAAATCTTGATAGATGAATGGAGACCTCAAGCATCACTTGAAATAGGATTCTTCACACAGTCTTCAGCCTATTCTTTCTTCAGTCTCTATGCTTATTTATGCTTGTACCTCTAATCTTTTCCATGAGAATCCTATCATTATATAGGAGAAGCTAAAGTGGTTAAAGAGATGAGGATGATCCCATCAATTCAAAGAAGTCAGTAGGATCATAACCATACAGATTCCACCTCATATTTCGAGAAGATTCCACTTCTAGAAGATGCTAGAACTTCTTTCCTCTTTTAGTTTTAAAGAGCCGTCGTGACTTGCCTATATAACAACCTGCGAAAATCAAGAATTTCTGCACTGTGTAAAAGGAGAATCTTGCAGCGACCTTCCAAAATTTCATCTTGCAAGAGTGGAAAGAGGTTTCTTCTCTTAGGAAATTGATTATATTGGGAATCTGAACACATGTTTATGTAATCATCATCAGGGCGACCAAAATAATGTGTAACATAATACCCCGCAAAGCATGAGATTGGAACTCGAGACAATCGAAATACTTTGTAAAATAAGTGTGTATGTGTCAAGAACTAGGGCGCACCAATCATGAACCTGCAAACAATCAAGCATCTGTACACTATCACACCATGTCCAAAGAACGCATTCCCATGTTCAGACCGTAAATGATGAAATCATAAATGTAGGTTATGGCCACCAACTATTCAACGTGGATCCATGTCAACAAGATTCTGCATAGCCACTAGGAATACACTGTGGATCCATGCATCAAAAATTCAAGTACGAACATAGCCATGAGACATACAAGGTGGATCTATGTGTTAAAACAAATCACAAATACACCTTCACAACTTGGACCAAAAAATGGTAAAGTCCAGGGTCTTCAATCCATCGTCTGTCAGTCCGATTCTAGTCATTGATGAAAACTGTTAACAGGTGAGAGGGAAATCACCAATGATGTCAATGACCCCCAAGGTACTCCAGTACAATCCAACAAGTGTGAATACATGATTTGAAGTCGAACACTTGACAAAATCTCTCGATCAGGGATTAATGATGTGAATCCACTGTCGAAAGCAAAGAAACCTGCCATTGAGGCATGCAGGCTCTAAGGTACTAAATAATTTCTAAGTCTTTTTCTTGGATAATGAGATAAAGTCGACAAAAAAAGACTCGTCACAAGAGGGCATTGATGTATCCCCCATCAATGACATGAAATAAGTAACATATTTAGGGTAGAGCTAAATACATATGTGACTTGGGACTGACAGAGGGAAGGCTGACATGGTAAGAATGAACAATTGCAGATGGTCGACTTGATAGAGGGTTCCGGTTGAACTTCTCTTGAACATATGAATGACATGACAATGATTTTGGCAGTGTTGACTCAAAGATGACCCAAGATTTGAACTTGCAGAAGGTTAGACAAGAGACAAACTGATTACCCAACCCAGATTCAAATGACGAAGAGGGGTGTCATGTTCAAGAGCGACGCTTACTGCCATTAATACAAATACAAAGACACATTCCTTTCCCAAATTCCCCCCCACCATTTCTGGCGAGTACCTCTTTATTTTTACGCAATCTTGAGGAGGATAACATATGCTTGTCAATTTAATCTCATCCTTCGGACGAGTCCCTCAGAAGGAGTGGTTTGGTCCCGTATGGGTCTGTCGATATTTGTTTAACAAGTCCAAAGATAGAAAACTCGAGGGTTTTTCATGATTATAGAGTCTGGAGAAACACTTAAAAGAGAACTCTCTCAGTTCCTTTTTCATAAAATAGTTTGATAGGACCGAAAAAGTGATAAACTATCGCCCATCAAACGTTTTCTTCAAATACTTTTATGAGCATGAAAAGAACAAGGTCGCTCGACAATCTTTTCATTTTTAAGGAGCATGAAAAGAGCTTAAAGAATTCTCCATAGGTTTCATTATTTTTTTGTTACCACGACGAGTACGAAAAGACGACAAAAGTATACTCGGTTACATTCTCATTGGTTTTCGAGACCGAGAATGAACAAAGACTATTCTCGAGGTTTTTCTGAAAAACCCTAAAAAGTAATTTGTACATGTGACGAAAAATAGAATAAATCACAAAAATTGTCCATAATTCACTGTCCAAGGTCCCAAATTTATTCCTGTAAGGACAAAAATACTTACAAGACCTTTAGAGTTAATGGGTTTTTGACTAAAATGTATTTATATAAAACAAAATATTAGAAAAAATGATAAAAAATAAACAAATAGAAGAAAAAAGTCTTTTTCACCATTTTATTTTCACTTGGTCAAAAACTTACCAAAATCTTTTTACCTCAACTTCGGCGATGGATTGCAGCGGCCACAGGATATCATTCAATGAACAGATTGCGTAAAAGAGGTAAGCTTCTCATCTTCTATCTTTTCAATGGATTAATTTTTGTTTTTGATGGTAACAAATCAAGATTGTTTGATGATTTGGGACTGTTAGTCGTGCGCTGGTGCCGTCGTGAGTGGCCTATAACGGGCCCTGTGGAAATCAACGATTTCTGTAGGTGTGTTAAGGTGCACTCGCATAAATTCTGCACTGTACTTGAAGTTTGATTGCAGCGGCCGAAAAACTAAAATGAAAAGTGAACGTTGACTCAACAAAGATCCCCCCAAAAATTGGAAAAGTGTGTTGAAGATCTACTCTGTTTCCCATGCAGGTGTTTTCCTGCAAAGATGTTGGAATGGCGAGAGCGTGAGCACAAAGAATATGATCTCATGGATTTAAATGATCCTAGGACCATGAATTCCCTCCGACAATGTGGTCTATTAAAATTCTTCAAAGTTTAGGGCATGAGAGCCCAACGGAGATTACTAGAATATCTGGTTCATATGTGAGAATCAGAACAACAAGTATTCCACATGGGTGTTCATGTCCTCTCTTTGGATATTAAGGATATTTATTTCTTGATCATGTTTTCAAATCGTGGGGCATGCATGACTCTGACAGGTGTTCGAGGTGGTGGATCACCCATGAGTGAGTACATTCATCGACATTGTGAACCTGATGCCGAAAGACGTAAAGGAAAAGTAGCAATCCGAGGTGTGAGAGATTTGACCCTTAGAACCATCCTTTTTACTATTGCATGGATGGAAGGGAGTGCTTCACCACACATGGCACTCCAAAGTTACTTTCAATATGCTATTGAATTCTTGGAGCCTCGAGTATTCAATTGGTGTGACGGTGTGCTACGCAACATGAAAACTCAACTCATGAAAAGTAAGAATGAGGACCTAAAACAGTTCGGTTATGGGTCCATTTTAGTATCTTTCTTCCTAGAAAGAGTTCCACACCTACGCCTACAGGTGGAATGGGGAATACCAGCTCCGAGAGACCCACATATGAAAAGGTGGTGTGACCTAATGACATGGCATGTGGCGGGCTAGATTGTGAAGTATGATGACACATTCTTCAATTGGTTGGGACCGCAAATAACGATGATTGATGATTATGCTTATGCCGGTCTAGATGTTCGGGGTAATTCATATTTGGTTCTCCCCGAGGGATCTCAGATTTCGATAATCCATCGAAGCATGGTAATAAGTACTTTGTTTACTTCTTCGACTTGACCATTGGCCTGTGGATAGTAGGGGGTTGAGTTTTCATGTCGAAGACCCAACTTTTCTGTAAGCTCAGACATCATAAAGTTTTGAAAGTGGCTACCGTGATCGGTGACGATAGCCCATGGGATTCCAAATCATGTAATAATGTGATTGAATATGAATAGGGCTGCATTTTTATCCATGTTGTCGAATGTAGGCATCGCCTCGGCCCATTTTGTGAAATAATCTATGTCTACAATAATGTACCCATGCCCCCCGATAGAGTGAGGGTTACATGTCATGAAATCGATGCCCCATTTAGTGAAGGGTCCAACGGAAACTACATGTTGTAAGGGATCAGGGTGAGATCTTATTTTGTTATTGTATGTTTGGCAAGTGTGGCATTTTTGGATGATAATAATACAATCTTTGAATAGAGAAAGCCAAAAATACCCAGCTCGTAAGATATTTTGGGTAGTAGCATACCCAAACATGTGACCACCACATGCTCTAGAATGAAAGTCATTCAAATCTTTCTCAGCCTCATCATCAGTGAGACATCGTCGAAAAATAGAGTCAACTCCATGACGATAAAGAGTATCACCGAGGACGATATATTGACAAGCTTGGTAACAGATTCGACGATGGTCAATACTAGACAAATAGGGCCAAAAAGTCTGAGTCTGGAGATATATAATGATATCTCCATACCAAAGGTCATCGAAAATGATCAGAAAAAGGGATTCATCAGGTAATGAATCCTCTGCTACATTTTTCGTCTCAGAACAGGGAAGGTCACATATCAATTTAGAAAACACCAAGGATTTCTTGGACTTAGCATGTTCAAACTCTAAGTCAAACTCCTGGAGTATCACAATCCATTTGGAGTATTTTCCCCCTAGCAACTGGCATGTAAGAATGTGTTGCATAGGGTTGTAATCAGAAATCATGGTGGTCTTGTGTAAAAGGATATAGTGTCGGAAACGTTGGACAACTTGAACAACTGCCAAGGCTAGTTTTTCAACATGTAAATACTTGGCTTCGGTAGTCGTGAGACTCTGAATCAAATAATAAATAACATGTTTGTCGTGAGAATCGTCCTCTTGGACCAGAACCATGGCAATGGTTGAATCCAAAGCAACGAGATAAAGGAAATAATATCGACTATAATCGGGCGGGAACAGTAGTGGGGTATGGGTTAAAGCCAATTTGAAAGCTTTGAAGGCTTTGTTGGCAGTGGTGTCCCATGCGAATTCAGAGCCTTTCTTTAATAGTCGAGTACATCCGAGTGTTAACTCAACGTAGTTTGGGATAAAACGACGTAGAAAGTTTGCCTTCCCTTGCAAACTTTGTAGCTGGCGAAGTGAAGAAGGAGGAGAGAGATTGAGAATTGCCTCAACCTTCAAAGGATCTACGTTGATGCCTTGGTGTGACACAATAAAGCCTAAGAGTCGGCTGGATTCCACACAAAACACACATTTGTGTGGGCTTAAGCATATACGGTAGAACCAACAATGAAGTAAAATGGCTCGGAGGTGGGCCAGATGATCACTACGATGCATGGAATGTGCTGGTAGGTGATCTAGATATGGTTGTACAACATGTTTAATATGATGGAAAGCATAAGACATAGCACATTGAAATGTGGCACCAAGGTTCTTTAAACCAAAGGGAAGTTTCCGGTAGGAAAAAGTGCCCCAAGGAAAAATAAAAGTGGTTTTGTGTTGATCCACGGGTAAGATGTTGATCTGATTATATCCGGAGAAACCATCCATCAAAGAGAAGATTTCACTTCCGGCGCAATCATCGACGATTTGGTCAATGAAGGGGGTAGGAAAGTTGTCTTTAGGACAAGCTTTGTTGATATCCCTATAATCAACACAGACACAGATCATACCTTGTTTCTTGTTAACCGGAACTAGATTGGATACCCAATCAGTTAAATCCATGGGATAAATAAAGCCAAAGTTTCTCGAATTCAAGCTTGATAGCGGCGGCTTTGCGGGGTGGACTGGGCAAAGTCTTTTCCAAATAGGTTTAGCGCCCGGGTATGTTTTAATTTCATGTACAACCATATCGGGGTCAATGCCGAGCATCTCTTCATAGCTCCACGTGAAGATGTCATGAAATTATTGGAAAAGTGACTTATATGTGACAACTTCATTAGTGGAACACGAAGCTCCAATATGGACATTTTCAACAATTCTAGGTTTGATAGAGATGTCGAGGGGGATGGTGGGTGAAATTTTGCTTAATTTCCCTTCATATAACACATCATGTGTGGAGTTGGGAACCGAAGTAATAACGACAATGGTCGACGGGGTCAAATTCTGTTGGTAACTCTCGAGTGTGTGTGGTTCCAGGAAGAGAATGGAACGATGATGTCCATCATCCCAAGGAGTGTCTTCCATGGACATAACCGACATGATCATCTCATCTATGGGAAAAATCACGTGAAAATGATCAGAAGATGAATCACCGAGAGAGGGGGTCGAGGGGGATGCTGATTGAATGACTTGATAGGCAGATTCAATTGAACTTAAAGGCATCTAGTCACCATAGCGGGAATAATCACCAGGTTTGGGTATTATCCATGGGTCAGGAGAGGAATGGGTTTCACGAATGGAGGTGGAAATCATGTTGATCGAGGCAACCAGAGGTGGTGGAATGTTGGGTGGTGGGATTGTGAATGTACCCATCAGAGTGGAATCTTTTAGTAGACCCACGCTAACATTCTCGTATCCAGGGGGTGTCTTTGAAATGAAAGGTATGTTGTTGGTACATGTGTCAGAGTTAAAGAAGGCTAGTTGGTCTACAGTAACTATCTTTCTTTGATGTGGAAAATGCACGATATGAAAAAGAGTAGACATGATTGAACGCATAGAATCGATCTAGCTACGGTCGAGTAGAAGGTTGTAATCAAGAGGTGCATCAAATACCTCAACTTCAACATTGACCATTTTTCCTTCTAACGTAATAAGCAACGAAGGGAGGACATCGTAGGGATTAAATCTAGACCCATTAAAGGATTTAAACGTGTTGTATGATTCAGTTAACGGCAGAGAGCCAATGGATTTCCAATAGGCAATGGACATGAAACACATCAAGGCACCCTCATCAATAACTATTCTACAAATGTTCTTGTCAGAGACAACAACTTGTATTTGAAATGCGAGCTGAGGGGGTAACCTTGGAATGTGATCTTCCAAGTCAAAGATTATTAAATTTGTATCTGTAGGGTCGATTCCACCGATAGCTTTCAACAATGCCTTTCGTTGTATAGGACAACTATGAAGGACTTCGAGGGCTGACATCGCAGATAGTGCTTGTGCTAGATCTTCCACTATACTGTAGTTCTGGGCAGCATGCGGATGAGGATTGAAAGCAGACTTTTGAACCATGCCCTTGGGAGGAGCGTGAAGGACTGTGTCGGGGTTCGATCGTTTGAGATGAAGAGGACCATTGGAAGGTGGAGCCGAGGGAGATTGTTGAACCAACTAAGGTGGTATATCATCAACTTTATCCTTGGAGGAAGGGTAATCTTTGACACGAGTGGTAAGTGTGATGTCATTATTCTTTGAATCCCCATTACACATAAGTACATAGGATGTGTTGGAGGAAGAAGGTTGATCATGGATGACCAATTGAGCCTATTGTTGAGAAGGGAAGGGTTGAGACAAGATGACAGGGGTAGGAGGTTTTGGGGTCCCTTGGAGGAACTTCGTGACCTCAGCACATCTTGGACAATCCTTTGTGTAGTGATCATCACCACAGATAAGGAAAGGATAGCGAGGTTTACGCTTATCCTTATATTTAGTAGGTTTTGTCTTGGTCTTATCAGATTGCGGGTTTTTATTCTTATCCTCCTTATTCCTACCCCTCCCTTTTTTAGATTTGTTCTTACCGGTAAGAGTCGATTGAACGAGGTTCACTTCCGAAGTTTTATCGGTGGGAGGGGCAGGCATCAGAGTAGTTTGAGCATTAGAAGCATGGGATTTGGGTGTGGTGTGAGAGGTCTATGCAGACTGAGTTTGAGTATGGAAAGTACCTATCACACCATCAGTGGCATGAGAAGCTGCTGGGGTCATTGAGGTGGTCGTGGTAGAAGGACGAGGTGCATCAGGGAACATATCGTAAAGAGTACCCATTTGTGAATAAACGAGATCAAGATATTGGGCATGACTGATCACCTGTTCTTCTGTGACAACTCCACCCATAGAAATGTATTTATAGATGTCATTCATGAAGGATTTCGTGAACCATTCTTCCAATAACTGATCGCTAAGATCGAGTTTGATTAGACGACGTCTTCGTCTCCACTCATGAATGTGATCATAGATATGAGTGGATTTACTTTTCTTGAAAGAACTCAAAATATCAGTCTCCATTTCATAACGGATTGGCAACTGATAGTGAGTGAGGAAGGCCATAGCTAGGGTATTGAAATTGGTGAAGAAGCCTCATGGAAATTCTATATACCACTTTGTGGCTGAACCCGTGAGAGTTCGCTGAAAAAGATGTAATTGAATAGAGTCATCCATCAAAGAGTTGGATGAACACCAAAGGTGGAAATTCATTACATGATTGTTTGGGTCCTCTCCCAGTTTACCATCAAACTTAGGAATGTCGGATGGTAGTTTGGTCGGTATTACGAGCCATTGAGGAGAGTGGTGAATAGGATCATTTAAAATTCTCGACAGATCAGGGAGGTCCAGGGTGGCTAAGAAGGGTAACTATCTATTCATGTGGGGGTACTGGTGACTTTGGGGAGGAAGTCCCATAGGTATACCAATAGGACCATAAGCAGTTTGCAGATAATGTGAAGATCCGGGTAGATTCGGTTGTTGGTGTGAAGGCATGTAACCTATAGGGTTGTACTAGTTAGGGTTGTTCCATTGAACAGGGACATTGGGTCAAGCATTCAAACCCCAAATGGGATTGGATGGACCTGGATATGGTTGGCCTATACTACGGGGTATGAAAGAGCTAGCTTGAGGCTGTTTCCCCCCAGTCGGTTGAGGATTATTTTGGATAAGATAGTTCCAATACTGGGCCAAGGCTGCAGGTATGTTCTGTCCATAGGGTGGGGTAGGTAGAGGTTTCCCTACAACTGGGGGTTGTGTCCCAATTGGGATTTGACCTCCAAAAGGGGATTGTGTTTGGCCTCCAGGGTGAAATTGTCCACCAACAAGCATCTGGTAATTAAGTGTGAAAGACTAGGTGGTTCCACTAGGGTCGATTCCTCTGATAGGGGATGGATAAGACCCTCTAGAAGGGGGCTAAGGAAGTGTCGGAATAAAACCAGGAACAAGATTGTTCCCAGAAGGAGTGGAGACTCCAGGAGTTTTGGATGGGACTTGGGTAGGAATGAGAATAGAAGCATTCAATGCATGATATTTGGGAGGAAGTGTTGGGCTAAGTCTAGGTGAAAGTAGCATGCTAATGGGGGCTTGGATAGCCACCGTATTCTCGGTGGGAATAGTCATAGTATTTGGGACCATTGTAGAATGGGCCATCTGAAGGGGGATGGTCGATTTGGGATCCACTGATTGGGTGTCGGAATCGCCAAACAGATAGGCAGTCATAATGAGAGTATGTTCTATATCAGATGTTTCGGGCAACTCATACTCGAAAAATATATCGACACTTTTGTCGGTGCCTAAAAGATCCCGTATCGAAATGTGAGTAGAACAAAAGGGATCCTGACCTTCAGGGCCTATGAATGGTCTGGTTGGTACTCCAGAAGTTTCAACAATAATATCTCCAGAAGAATTTACACGAAGAATATGTCTCTCGGAACTGTGAGGAATTCGAAAAGACTCTAGAGAATCAGAACCTTCCACTCGTGGAGTGGAAATGTCTTGGACCTCACTCTGTTGAGGATATTCCTCCAGTGGGTTAGTAGGAAAGGGTTGAGAACCTCTTGGATCTTCTGGGGGTAATCCTTTCATTCTACGTGAGCGACGTGGAGGGTCAATGTTGGCGGAGCTAAAAATCTTACAAAAGAAACTCAATGGCCAACTTATGGAAATAAACAACACGTGCTAGTAAAATCTAGGAATCAAAACCAAGCAAACAAGACCTTCCTATTTCGAAGTCACTAGTTGGTGATGAAATCCAACGTCGCAACGTCGAGACAAGAAGGGGTTGGGCTAGGGTGGAAAAGTTACATTGATGACCTTCTTAACGGAATTACACCCTGGTGCAAGCTCCCACACATAATCGTGGGTATACGCTCCAAGGAGCCCCAGTGAGTCTGGTCAATGTCGATTCCAGGTACCGTGAAGACTTGCCCCTTCACATTCACCTTATGTAAGGCCCTAAGGAGATAGGATACTAAAGTTACCACAAACAACAACGATGCATGGGAAAACAATCAACAGTCTAATCCACACAAGATCAACTTGATAGGCTTCCACTAATCATTGTGGGTATACCTTCAAGCAACCCCCATAATACGTGTAATCTCTACACTGAGATCAACAAAGAAGGTTGAGTAACTCTACCAATCCCAATGCGACCTCAGGTTTGACCCTTGTGTGAGAAGAGCTTTCCAGGACAAAACGTTGCAAATGGATTGGACCACTCCCTATCGCAAGATATTATGGTGTGTTTTGTTCTTTGGAGAGTATTTCTCACTACCTATTCCAAAGCTCTAGCCTAGTTAATGTTGGTGTAAAAGAGCCCTAGAAAAAGTTACTAGTTGAATTTTAGAGTTTCACAATATTATTAAAGGTTTTTGTTACTCAAGATGGAGACGGGAATGAAACCGATGTTGCATAAGACTTTGACCCAATAATGTGTTAATAGAAATGAATGATACAAACTTTTGTTCGATGAATTCTATCTACAATAGGGAAAAATATTTTTTCTGGACTACGATGTACAATTCCCTTTTTGAATGTAGTACCAAACAATCATTAACAATGTGATTTCACTATTCGTTCTCTTTCAATATTTCAAACACCAATATTTTATGAATAAATTATTTCTTAAAAGGGAAGGGATGGAACTAAGAAAGGGTAAGCAACTAATAAAAATAAAACACACAACAAGCACCCAAATCAATCTTTCAATGAAGATAAAAACACAAAATGATAAGAAAAATTTTCTTCAAATGTGAACAAGAAATGTTTTTTCTGATCCTTAAGCAATCTAGAAGATGCAACCAACTTACAAATCCAAACCCAAAACAAAAGCTTTGATCGAGCAAGCACTCAGATGCAAGTCCAGAGATTATATCCTTGTCGATAAAAACAAAGATCGAAAAAAGATCAAAAGAGATTTGTTTGATCTCTAAAATCAATCAAGACCAAGTTGAAACAATCAGAAGCACTCAAGAACTGGTATTAAAATCCCTTCCCCAGCTGACTGAAGAAAAAACTGGGCAATCAAGACCCAATCCAAAAAAAATTCAAACGCCGCCACGGACAGACAATATAACGCAATGCGGAAATGAGTGATTTCCACGGGCCAATAGTCATGCAGGTCGTAGAAATCCCGCACTGGAAAAAAACACCAAGGTGCATAAATGGAAGGTTTACGTGGGCTACCAATAGGGTGCAGTGCAGACACGTTTCATAAAATAGAAATTTTTTCAAAAAGGACAAAGGGTCTCAGGAAAATTTTAAATCCAATGAGTCTAATTGGATCTCCCACAAACTCAGAGACTGAAACAAAATGTAAAAGATAGGCTATGAGAAAATGGCCAATGAAAAACCACAATCAAGTTGTCTTTCCCTAGTGGAGTCACCAATTTTGTTAACAGGTAAATCGGTAGATGAGGACATGAACTAATCCCCCTAGATCCACCTAGATCTAGAACAAAACAAGATGGAACACAACGCTTTCCCTAGGTTTCAACCATTGATTTTAACTACCAAAGAAGGAATAGATATCATACCTTATGAATCGCTTCCTTATGTTTTTGCTAATCCTGCCTTACTCCAATGCTCCTATGAGATCAGATCTCTAATAACACAAATGAACCAACGTGAAAGCATCAATAGTGAAATTCAATTACAACCTAAACATGTGGTCAAGGAGTCATGTAATAAAATATCAATCATTTTATGGGAAAGAGACATGCCACCGTATTATATTAACAAAAGGTAGAAGATAGAAATGAATCGCCTTGATGTCGCAAGTTCCCTTTCAGCAACCCTTCATCCTGAAACACACATACATCTGTTCTGACATTTGCATGAAGAATTCTCTCAAAATATTGATAGATGAATGGAGACCTCAAGCATCACTTGAAATAAGATTCTTCACACAGTCTTCAACCTATTATTTCTTCAGTCTCTATGCTTATTTATGCTTGTACCTCTAAACTTTTCCATGAGAAGCCTATCATTATATAGGAGAAGCTGAAGTGGTTAAATTGATGAGGATAATCCCATCAAATCAGAGAAGTCAATAGGATCGTAACCATACGGACGCCACCTCATATTTCCAGAAGATTCCACTTCTAGAAGCTGCTAGAACTTCTTTCCTCTTTTAGTTTTAAAGCACCGCCACGACCTACTTATATAGAAGCCAACGGAAATCCCATAGTCTGGCTATAGTGCAGCATGCGAAAATCAAGGATTTCCGCACTGTGTAAAAGGAGCAGTCTACGACGACCTTCCAAAATTTCATCATGCAAGAGTGTAAAGAGGTTGCTTCTTTCAGGCAAAAGATTATATTTGGAATCTGAACACATGTTTATGTAATCATCATCAGGGTGACCAAAATAATGTGTAACACTCCAGAGGCAACTAAATCTTTAACAACTTAAAGAGGTGATGTGAAAATATCCTTTCTTGACCACTCCAGACTTCACAAAAACCTTTATTGTGGAATGTGATGCCTCGGAAAATGGAATTGGTGTTGTCCTAATGCAAGAAGGAAGGCCCCTAGATTTTAAAAGTCAACCAGTCAAGGGAAAGGACTTACACAAACCCATTTATGAGAAGGAAATTATGGGAATACTACATGCTTTGAAGAAATAACGTCCTTACCTAATAGGTAGGTACTTCAAGGTCAAAACAAATCATGATAGCCTTAAATACTTCTTAGAACAAATATTATCTTCAAAAGAGCAACAAAAATGGATAACCAAGATATTGGGTTATGATTTTGAAATCGTCTATAAAAAAGGGAAGAAAAATGTTGTTGCAGATGCACTCTCAAGGAAGCATGAAGATGTTGAGGCCTTTCTCTGTTCTATCTCGATCATCCAACCCAATTGGATAATAGAAGCAAGGGATGAATGGAAGAATGAGGAAAAAGTTTTGACTCTCATTCAAAGGTTGCAGCAGGATTCCAGTACATCAGATACATTTAC
>SNQJ01S0036506.1:13917-28929 GCA_010110895.2 Picea sitchensis
CAGAATGGTGGTATAACACTTCCTTTCATACTGCAACAAAAATGACACCATTTATGGAACTCTATGGATACCACCCTCCATCCATCACTTCTTCTCTAAAATAAAAATCCAAAGTTCAAGCAGTTGAAGATCACATCGAGCATCAACAACAAGTTCTCCAAATATTAAGGGACAACCTGACCATGGCACAAAATCACATGAAACAACAAGCATATCAACATCGTAGTGAAAGAAGTTTTGAAGTAGCGGACTGGGTGTTTTTAAGACTACAACCATACAAACAAATGTCCCTCAAGAAAGCCAATAAGGATAATAAATTATCCCCAAAGTACTATGGCCTTTATAAGGTGTTGCAAAAGATTGGTACTATGGAATACAGATTGGAGTTGCCTGCATCTTCACGAGTACACCCAGTTTTCCATGTTTCATGCTTAAAGAAGGTTATAGGTGACAATATCCCAGTTCAAACTATATTTCCAAAACTTGATGGGGAAGGAAAATTCATATTGGAGCCTGAAGCCATCACTGGCACAAGAATTCGCCAGCTGAGGAATAGATCCATTTAAGAGTATTTCATTAAATAGAGGAAACTACCAGCTGAAGGTTCCACTTGGGAAGATGAGTCTTTTATACAGAAGCATCCAAAGTTACTCAAGCATTGCGGACAACACTTGTCTCAAGGGGAGGGGCATGTTAGGCCCTAAATAGTGGCTCATTACCCCTTAATTGGGGCATATTACATTAGTAGTGTTATTTTATTTATGTTGGCTTTAGTCCATTAGTTGTAATTATACCTCCTAGTCTCCTATATATACCAATGACACATTTTCATTTGGAATAATCTGGAAATTTAACATTTATGTGGGCATACAGAGGTTGCCCCCTCGAAGAGGCTTATTATCTGAATTCCTCTCTTTTTTAAGGCGTTGAGTACTTATTCTGAGGTTTTTCTATGCTATATTGATATTTGGTTCCTAACATCTTTCTTCAGCTTCTCGATCTCCTCTTCTTTTTCTTCTAACTGATTGTCCTGATCATATATTATATTTTCACTATCCTTGAGGATTTCCTTTATTTCCAAGACATGCTTTTGACTCTTTTCAAGAAATTACTTAGTGTAGTCATGAAGATAGCTATATTCTGATTCATTATGGTCATAAAGTTATTCACAGAGACTCCAATCAACCTTTTGACTGGCCTTTGATAGTTCTTCTTCTACTTCTTCCATGGGATAAATTCTAAAAGAACATTTTGTTATTGTATCTGAGTCTTCTTATTTACTTGCAGGGGAGGATTCAATATCAATGTCATTGCAATCAAAATATTGTGGAGAGTCCTTACCTTTATTGATGACTGAGTCGTCCTCTTCATCCTTGATAGCAGTGTCTTCTGTGTCCTGTCTTTTGATTTGATACATCGCTTCTAGATTCATCCATAAGTCCTTGGCGGATGTGCATAGTCCTATTCTTGCCTTGACTTTATCAGATAATCCATTGAGAAGAATCTTCAATGCCACTTCATTGTTCTTCCTTTCTTTTCTTTGGACTGTAATTTTGGATAGATTCTTTGATGTAGTTAAGTCCCAGGGATTTCTTACTACTGAGTTCAAAACTTAAGATCCTTTTGACTTCAAATATTGTTTCATATTTTCTCTCCATGAGGAATAATCTGTTCCATCAAATAAAGGGTCTTTAATTGCGGAGAGAGCCATCTGTCCACCCAATTTCTTTAGGATCTACCTTCCATTGGTTGAACTATGTTTTGAAGGAATGGGCTCTGATACCAATTGTTGAACACACCGCCCACACTAAGAGGCGGGGGGGTGAATTAGTGTGTGGACTTTTATAACTTTTCTTCTTCTTTCAAGTTAGCAGTTAAAACATAATTTAAAATATTAATAACAATCAGATCATAACACAATGGATGCAACAAAGACCAAATGTTTGCGTCAACTTTTGTATAATTGATATGAATATAGTAATATGAATTTTCCTAGCAACAACTATTCTATATTAGCACCAACTGAATTAAGGAGCACCAACTCCTCGGAGAGCACCAACTCTCAAGAGAGCACCAACTCTCAAGAAAGACCCAACTTGTTGATAGAACATAGTCTATACAACTAGAGAAACTGACTCTAGTAGCAGTGATCCATTATAGAATCAACTCCATCTCATGATTAGAGGTCTACCATAAACACTCATCACAGCTTTGCATCTTCTCTCTGAAATTCACACCTTCTTTTCTTTATCTTTCCTCTGATATATTCACCCTTTCTTCACTTCTACATCTCTCTTATATTTGCACGGACCTCAGGTCTAGATCCACCTCTTCACTTCACAAGCCACTCTTCATCCACAAGTTTCGTTTCAAGTGAACCAATCATGGTTGTTCTTATACTTGTTTTTGTTTATGCTCAAAACTTGTTTAAGTTAATGAGTCAACTTGTGCAAAAAGTTATAACTAAATTGTTCTTTTACAATAGATTTTGGGACCACCAGAGATCATCAATCCGGGTCTTCAACGTTACACCTGGCATCCCCTTTCCTTTCAAAAATCGATCATAGTCATGGATCCATTCCCTTTTTATTTGTGATAATGGAGATCGACGCTTCCTTCAAACCATGATCATATGATCAATGGTGTAGAAACACGGGCTTAACAATTTTAGCGATGCATTACATTCTTCCCTTTAAATTCCTTTACCATATGACCAATGGCGTTATTCAGACTTTAGGCGAGACGCGTGCTTGAGCGCTTATCAATTCAATGACCATGATTCAATCTCCGATGAGATGGATGATTGTCGGGACTTCGACACTTCTCCCTTCAGAACTTTTGGGCTTGAAACCTTTCAAATCTCCCGAAGTAGATTTTTTTGAACAGATAGGACGATTCTCATTATATCACGAAACCAGATCAATGGTCATAGTCAATCCTTACATCTATCCTTTCATTCCTTAATCCCACGGGCAAGACTTAATCAAGCATTGATATGGATGACCACCATTTACTCTGGGTGTTCGGACTATTATTCTTACACTATCCTTCCACTATATTTTGATCAACGGTCGAGAGTATACCCGACATCGGATCGACGGTCGAGATCTTCTTCGGGTCTCCAGACTCCAGAGATTTCAAATCTCAAACCCCTTATCTTCTTCGTACGTCAATCTTTAGGAGTGATCACCTACTAAGTAAGTCATCAATGGTGGAGACCGCTTGCTATTGGTTAACGTTTCCATTTACAATATCCTTCCACTGTAGTAGATCGACGATCAGGAATTCTACCGAAGTGATCTTTCAGATTGGACATCTCGTGTCCACTTCGAGAATCTGACATTCAAGATTTCGGGAAAGTGCTGGTAGTATCTCCCGAAGAAAAAATCCCGGAGTGACATAACTTACTTGCATCACTTGATGACATGTCACGAGCCGAGAAGCTGCCAAGTGTCACTCAGATTCATGATTTGCACGTACCTAAAATGCTAATTTCAACTTGAAACTTGTCGTTTTCTGACTGTGCCATGTGTGGTTGCTGACATGGACTGCTAACGTGGTCTATCATAGTTTCTTTCTGACGTCGACGTAGATCTCCCAATGTGACACATGTTCATCTCCTTGATCTAACGATTGTCTTGAATCCCTAACTGTATCTCAGATCGACGACTGAGAGCGACTTTAGACCTTAGTCCTTTGGGACTTTGGGACTTTTTACATTCGTTCATGGTAAAATTCCCGAAGAAAATCTCCCAGAGTGACGTAACTTGCTTACGTCACCTGTTGACATGGCACGAGACAATTTCCTCTTGACGACTATCATCATCTGATTATGCCATGTGTATTTGTCGACGTGGTCTGCTGATGTGGTTTTTCACATGTATTTGTTGACGTTGTCTGCTAACATAGTCTTCCACATGTCGTTGTAGACGTGGTCTATTGCGTGTCCTTGTTGATGTGGTTTTCTGACCAACAACTCTAATCCAATGGTCCTCGTATGTCCTCCAAATTTGACAGTTCTTATTCATTTCAGATTTCCAGGCTTCGGGTATTTCAAGTCTCAACCTTTCCTCAGCATAACCTCCTTGCAACTTTAGATATGAACTAAATATTGTTCATTGATCATGAACTTAGATCGACGAAATGATCTGTCAGCGATGCAACTGTTCTATATTATCCTGTCCTTCCACTCGAAAGTGATCTGACCATTGAAGAGAATTTCCATAATCGAATTCTCAATCATTTTTCCCTGCTTATCCTGTCTTTCTAGTCAAAAGTGATCCAACGGTTGTGAAGATTATTGAAGCAGATCGATGATCAAGGATGATTGTGGAACTATGAATTGTGAGTGATTTAACTCGTCACCCAAACCCCGTAATTGGAAGTTGTGAGCTGTTGGTGAGTTAACAACAATTGTTGATCTTTGAAGCTATAAGATCGGATGGTCTTGACTAATTGCATGATTGGAACAAGCATGATGTTTAATTGTCCTTTCAATCTCCACAATTCATCCCTGCCGTAGATTTGGCGATTGTGCATCCGACAATCATTATTTAATCTTACATAAACTCATTGTTTCTTGGATCAACCACAGTCGTAGATATTTGAAGCTATGATATCTGATGATCCAGACAAATTGTGGGATTGTAACTAGAGAGTAGTTTAATTTTTCTTCCAATATCCACAATTTATCCCTGCCGTAGATTTGGCAATTGCACAGCAATGGTCACGGTTTGGTCTGAGTTTCATTTGCGCCATTGTTGGACATAATTGTCATTGATGTCAACATGAGAAGTAAATAACCAGAAGTCCAAATATCAGGAAGAAGAACAAATTGTTGATCACGATAGGATCAACAATCCGATGATGTTTAGAAAGGTTAGCGCATGAAGAAATGTTGTCGGGATCAGTGGAAGGATTTCATAGTTGATCAAATGCACATAAATGGTGAGAAGACTTAGAAATCGTCCGATCACTGTGAAAAGAATAGCTGGCATTCAATCAGAAGTTAACCGTGGGATTAAGGGTCGCGAGAGGATTGTGACCATCGAAAAGGATGAGAGTTTGACTATCCATATACCCATCGACTGTGGGATCAAACCCAAGTTCTTGTTGAGCAGTCGAATCATTTTCAAGTAGAAGGAACATTGGATGATTGGTCAAACGACCATATTAAGTTGTGACCGTCGGATGTGCAAGCGCATGAATCAATAACCGTTATATACAAGTAAGGTTCACCCACTTTAATACGTTGGCGAGAAGTGACACTGGTTTTAGGGGGACCCACATGAAACCACCCGATTCCGGACCCTCCCCCCTTCATTAAAGGAAGAATGGAAAGGGGGGTCTGGAATCCAACCTTAACTGTTGATATAAGCTCCTTGATATCTTCCATCCAAGACTTGTGCCTCCAATTCCGGAGCCCCCCCCCTTCATTAAAGGCAGTATGACAAGGAGGGTCCGAAATCGAATCTCAACCGCAGAATTAGACACAAAAATCTTAATCGTCTGAATCTGCAAGGAGGATATGTCTAGGAGTCAACTAACAGTCCAAAACAAAGAAATGATCTGATTCGTTGATCCATAGGGCATGTGGTGAGTGATTGAAATTTTGCTGACTCTCAGGTCAGGAAAGTCAAAATCAATGTTGCATGAAACTCGCGATAAGTGAGGTTGAGAAAAGATCTGGGCCATCAGATCACACAGGTTTAAGGCAGATATCAGGCCATCGATCAAAGGAGAACAAGAGTCATTGATCTAGAGGACACATGGAAAGCGCATGACATCTCGCTGACTTGTGAGTAGGATAAGTCAAATGCAAGAATGTAGGAACTCGCGATATGGGAGGTCGCGATAGAATCTGGGCTATCAGATCACAGAGGATCAAGGAAGACCTCTAACCATCGATCAAATATACATAGAGAGATCTATGTCGATAGAACATGAGAACAAGCCACGTCAGTCAAGACGCGTGCATCCACATTAGCAAGATCCACGTAAGCAAGGACACGTGGCATACTCAGACACTGACAAGTGTCAAGTTAATATGGCATTTCAGGAACATACGAACCACGGATTTGAATGACACGTGGGAGGTACTCGACACGTGTCAAGTATTCTTGTGATGTTAGCAAGTATACATCATGTCAAGAGTTTTCATCTCAGAAGTTTTTGCATCATAAGCAAATACTCTAAAAGCAAAAAGTCTCGAACGCTAAAAATCCAAAAGGGACACACGTCATGTGTTCTACATTTTTAGTAGTTTTGGAGAGTTGGAGGTTATGAAGACTTGAAGGAATAAGCATTGAAATCCCTTCAGCCGTCCATCTCGTCAGGAGATTGAATCACGACCGTTGTTTTGGTAAAGCGCTCAAGCACTCGTTCAAGATTAGCATTTGGTCACCGTCGTTGGTCATATGCTATAAGAATATTAAAAGAAAATTATAACATGTTGCTATAATTGGTAAAGCCCGTGGTTATGTAATGCATGGTCATATGTAATGGTTTGAAGGAATCGCCTTCACGGAATCTGGTCTCTGTAAATATAACATAGATTAGGCATTGAGTATAAAGGATTAAATTGATCCATGACTATGATCAATTTATGACAAAAATGAACCGATACAAAGTCATGATTAAAAGAGAATAAATCATGAAAATATGAATAAAGAATAAAAAGAAAAATGATAATAATTAAAGTTTAGATTATCATTTTAAATTAAAAGGTACAATGGTTCAAATAAAGGGACACGTTGTTTTAAATTTCACGCCAGTTTGAAGATTATATAAACAAGAAAAAGTGGTGAGAAGAAAGTGTCTCTATAGTTCAAGTCAGAAGATCAATAGCTGAAGCAGAGTCCAGGAAGAAATACAAATAACTATGTATTAAGGGTGGTTGGGTGGTGCAAGGGCAGGTTGGTTCCTGCAGAGGGAGTTGGTGCTTCCTTGTAAATTGTAGTTGACTAAAAAAGGGAGTCGTAGCCTCCTACCAGTTGGTGTTGGTAAAATAGGGTATGGGTGCATCCTGATCAGTTGGTGCTGATCAAAGATGAAGTACATCTTCCTTCTATGTAACATGTAAAACAAATTTTGCAGTTAATAGAAAAGAATTTGTGGTTTTCCCATTTGGGTTCCACGATAAAATACCGTGTCAAAATTCTTTTTGCATTAATAAATGAAAAATTGATATAATTGTTGTGCCACCCTCTTAGCAACAGGATCTCATTCTACAATTGGTATCAGAGTAGGTTCTTTTAGTACAGTCTAACAAACTTGAAGGCAGATCTTGAAGATGGGTCAACAAGAAGGGATGTCTAACACCAAAGCACCATTGTTCAATGGAGAAGGCTATGCTCCATGGAAAATAATAATGAAAAACTTCCTTTTAGCACTCGGTTTTGATATCTGGCAATCTGTTGTAGACGGTTACATTGCTCCGACTACTCCACCCAAAGACTCTGGAGGAAAGAAAATATGTGATGATAACTCAAGAGCAGTTAATGGAATTCTAGATGGGTTGATTGATTCTATATGTGTGAAATTTATGCATTGAAAATCAGCCAAATAAATATGGGACAAATTGGAAGCTGTATATGAAGGAGATGACAAAGTCAAAGAAGCTAAACTACAGACCTACATAACTCAATTTGAAAATCTGAAAATGAAAGAAGAAGAAAATATCGTTGAGTACTTTCACAGGGTAGATGAAGTGGTCAGCCCAATTAGAGTAGCAGGAGAAGAAGTTACAGATAAACATATTGTGAAAAAAATACTAAGGTCATTACCTATGAGATATAATGCAAAGATTTCTTCAATAGAAGATAGATCCGATCTAAAACCACTCACAGTTGATCAACTCCATGGAATCTTTACAACATATGAAATTAGAATAGGGCATGATAAATCAACAAAATATGAAACAACCTTCAAAGCATCCAGGACAAGACAAATAAGAAGCAAAATCCTCAATCTAATCATCACGAAGAATCTGATTTGGAAGAATCCAATTTCATTAGAAAACTTCAGAAAGGTTCAAGGAAGTACAAAGGAAAGCTCCCGTTCAAATTCTTTAACTGTGGCAAAATTGGTCATTTTTCATCCAAGTGTACTTACCCCAAGGAGGACCCTGAAGATCAAGAAAACAAAAATATTCAATATAAGAAAAAGGAAAAACCCAACTTTAAGAAAATGTTTTACAGAGGGAAAAATATTTTTTATTCAAAAGAGGAAAACAACAGTTCGTCTGAGTCTAGTGATAACAATGAATCTGACAATGATGAAGTCCTTTTCTTAGCTATTGAAGAGTCTAATGAAACAGAAAAAATCAAATATGAAGAAGAGCTAGAAGATGAAGCATAAGTCAATATGGAGGAATAACTTCTCAATGCTCTGAAAGAATTAAGAAAATACAAAACTAGATATAGACACATGAAAGGTTTTGTAGTTGAACAAAAAGAAAAATATGAACAAGAGGAAAAAGAAATGGAGAAACTCATGAGGAACCTGAGAAAACAAATGTTAGAAGAAAATAAGATCTAAAAAAACCTGGAAAAGTCTCTTAAGGAAAAACAAATAACTTGTGAAAGAATTGAGGCAGAAATAGTTCATTTGAAAAAGGAACTGGATGCAAAAATCATTCAAACAAAATATGAAAATATATCTAAAATATTAGATAAGATTATTACAACTCAAAGAGATCCTGAAAATAAAAATGGAATAGGTTATTCTCAAAATGAAATCCATGTTAACTCAAAATCTTATGCAGATGCTCTTCGAAGTACATTCAAGAAGAAGAATGAAGAGAAGACAAGTCATGACAAGAGCTCCAAAAAATTACCTCCACTCATCAGGAAAGAAGGCAAGACAATATCAAAGAAGATTTATCAAAACAAGTATCCTCACATTTTTCTTGGTTACTGCTATGCTTGCTCTAATTTTGGACACAAAGCTATAAACTGTAGAGCATATAAAAAGAAGAATCTAAAGGTTAAGAACTACATCCATAAATATAAACAAGTAGCAAAACCAGTTAAAGGCATAAACTAAAACCCCTTTGCACCCTTACAAGAAGGGGACTTACAATGCTTTAGATTCAACAACCATGGGCATAAAGCCATTAATTGCAGACTAATGGAAGCCTCCGAACAATCCAATTTAATTAGAGAGCAGAAGAAACTTTGGAGAGTAAAAACATCAAAGAGGGATTGCCTTATTGCCCTGAAAACTCAAGATGAAAAGGATCTCTGGTATGTTGACAGTGGATGCTCGAAACATATGACAGGTAACACGAATAAGTTTTTAGACTTAAAGAAACAAAAAAGTAAAGTTACATTTGGTGATAATGCTTTAAGTAACATACTTGGGAAAGGCACTGTGATCCTAGGAAAAGACAAAGCTAGAAATGTACTACTTGTTGATAAATTGAAGCCTAGTTTATTAAGTGTCAGTCAAACCTGTGATCAGGGACACTTCTATATCTTTGAATCTCAAAAGTGTGAGATTGGGAGAGAAGACACAGGAAAATTAGTTGTCACTGCTCCTAGAACTCCTGAAAATGTATACATACTAAATGCTAAATTAAAAGAAGAGTGTCATATAAATTCAGTAGATGAAAGTTGGCTATGGCATAGAAGGTTGGGGCATATTAATTTTGACAATCTTGTGAAAGTCAACAACCTTGGTGCAGTAAGAAACTTACCAAAAATCATAAAACCTTCAAATTCTATGTGTAGACACTGTCAACTAGGGAAACAAACTAGAATAAGGTTCAAGGCAAAAGAATACACAACCTCGAAACCATTAGAACTTGTTCACACTGACCTATGTGGACCTACTAGAACCAAGAGCTTGCAAGGAGAGTCTTACTTTATGTTATTCATTGATGACTTTACTAGAATTAGTTGGATATGTTTTCTCAAAGAAAAATCAGAAGCACTCAATAAATTCAATGCTTTTAAAATCCTTGTTGAAAATGAAAAAGAGACAAAAATAAAATGTCTTGGATCTTACAATGGCGGTGAATTTACCTCAAGAGAGTTTGATGTCTTATGTGAAAATCAAGGAGTAAAAAGAAAATTCGTTGCTGCTAGAACGCCTCAGCAAAACGGGATTGCTGAAAGAAAGAATAGAACAGTTCAGGAGGCTGCAAGGACCATGCTAAATGAAGCAAAATTATCAAATGGATATTGGAGGGAAGTTGTAAGCACAACAGTATACATATTGAACAGAGGTCAGCTCAGGATTAATAGTGATAAAACCCCTTATGAATTATGGTTTGGAAGATCTCCATCAGTGAAATACTTCAAAGTCTTTGGAAGTAAATGCTACATCAAAAGACTAGATGAGAGTCTTGGAAAATTTGATGCCATATCTGATGAAGGTATTTTTCTTGGATATGCTTCAAACAAAAAGGCATACAGATGCTACAATATTAGATTACATAATATTGTTGAAAGTTAAGATGTCATAGTAGATGATATAAAAACAACAAGGATCAAAAATCAAGAGACCATATCTACAAATAAAGATGAAGATGATGATGAGACATTCGGCACCCAACTAAAAGAAGTAGAAGAGAGTGAAAAACAAAAGGGAAGAAGATGATATGGATACTAGTGATAGTGAATAAGATAGTGAAGATGAAGGGATAAGAGAATAATTTCCAAGAAGAGATACAAGGACACCCTCAAGAATTATTTATAAAAATCATCTCGAAGAACTGATTATTGGAGATATGAATGATGGAGTGAAAACAAGAAGACAACTGTTGTATCAAACATAATTAGCTTTGTTGTCACATATTGATCCAAGATCAATAAAAGAGGCATGTAAAGATGAGAACTGGGTTAAATCCATGAATGAATAATTGGATCAAATTGAAAGAAATCAAACTTGGGAGCTAGTTCCTAGACCAAAAGATAAAAATGTCATTGGAACTAAATGGGTATATAAAAATAAAATGAATGAATATGGGAAAGTAATTAGAAATAAGGCCAGATTAGTATGTAAGGGGTATGCTCAAGTTGAAGGAGTAGAATATGAAGAAACATTTGCACCTGTGGCCAGATTGGAGGCAATTAGGATGTTCTTAGCTTTCTCCAGCTATATAAAATTTAAAGTGTACCAAATGGATGTCAAGTCAACATTTCTCAATGGAAATTTAGAAGAGGAAGTCTACATTGAGCAACCAAAAGGATTCTAATTAACCAACAAAGGGGACTATGTTTGCAAATTCAAGAAGGAACTCTATGGTTTAAAACAAGCACCCAGAGCATGGTATGGAAGGTTAGATTCTTATTTACAAAAACAAGGCCTCAAAAGGGGATCAATAGACAACAATCTTTATTGAAAAATTGATGGTAATAACTTGATCATTGTGGAAGTGTATGTTGACGATATCATTTTTGGTAGTAATGAAATAAAAATGAGTGAAGACTTTGCTAAAAATATGCAACAAGAATTTGAAATGTCCATGCTTGGCGAACTAAACTTCTTCCTTGGATTACAAATAATACAGTCCAAAATAGGAGTTTTTATCCATTAGTCTAAATATGTTAAGGATATGCTTAAGAGATTCCAGTTAGAGGATTGCAAACCTGTTAGTACACCTATGACAGTTGGATGCAAACTAAGCAAGGATGATGAGTCCAAAACTATAGATACAAAATATTACAGATCAATGATTGGCAGTTTTCTCTATGTAACAGCTTCTAGACCTGATGTCAAGCAAGTTGTTGGGATGGTGGCTAGATTCCAAGTAGAACCAAAGGAGATTCATGTTCAAGCTATAAAAATAATCTTCAAATATTTAAAGGGAACAATAGATCTGGGTTTGTGGTACCCCAACAAGGACTCATTCACATTAAAATCATATTTAGATGTTGATTGGGAAGGAAGTATAGATGACAGAAAAAGTACGAGTGGTGGAGCATTCTTTTTGGGAGAATCACTAGTTGCTTGGATAAGAAAGAAACAATCTTCAATTTCTCTATCAAGCACTGAAGCTGAGTATATTGCAGCAGCAGAATGTTGCACACAAGTGGAATGGATGAAGAAAAATCTAAAAGATATCAAAATAACATTTAAAGAACCCACCATTATCCACTGTGATAATACAAGTGCGATAAGTCTTTCCAAGAACCCTATTCAACACTCAAAATCGAAACACATCCCCATAAAATATCATTATCTAAGAGATCAGGCTGAAAACAAGAACATTAAATTAGAATATGTTCTAGCACAAGAACAAGTGGCAGATATTTTTGCAAAACCCTTAAAAAAATATGTATTTGAACATCTCAGGAAAAAATTGGGAGTAATTCTTCCTCCTACTTAAAATCTCTCAAAAATATAATGCATAAGTGGGCACCTATCTAGGGGGGGATAGCAATCAACGTTAGAAAAAGTTACTCAGTTATGACAGGCAAAGTGTGATTGCAGGAGAAAATACTAGGTGCCAAAATAATATATATATATTATTCAAAGGACAGAAGCATCACCACAGGGGGAGATTGTGTATGAAGTTTGGTTGTTTCCCTTAATGACAAAGGGGGATATTGTTTGACATAATTGTCATTGATGTCAACAGGAGAAGTAAATAACCAGAATTCCAAATCTCAGGAAGAAGAACGAACTGTTGATCAAGATAGGATCAATAATTCGATGATGTTCAGAAAGGCTAGTGCATGAAGAAATGTCGTTGGGATCTGGAAGGATTTCACAGTTGATCAAATGCACAAAAATGGTGAGAAGACTCAGCAACCGTCTGATCACTGTGAAAAGAACAACTATCGTTCGATCAGAAGTTGACCGTGGGCTTAAGGGTCGTGAGAGGATCATGACCATAAAAAAGGACGAGATTTTGACTATCCATATACCCGTCGACCGTGGTATAAAACCCAAGTTCTTGTTGAGCAGTCAAATCATTTTCAAGTAGAAGGAACATTGGATGATTGGTCAAACGACCATATTAATTCGTGACTGTCGGATGCACAAGTGCATGAATCAAAAACCGTTAGATCCAGGTAAGGTGCACCCACCTTAATACGTCGGCGAGAAGTGAGAGTGGTTTTAGCGGGACCCACGCGAAACCACCCCATTTCGGAGCCCCCCCTTCATTAAAGGAAGAATGGAAAGGGGGGTCCAGAATCCAACCTTAACCATTAATTTAAGCTCCTTGATCTCCGCCATCCAAGACTTGTGTGTCCAATTCTGGACCCCCCCTTTTCATTAAAGGCAGTATGGCAAGGGGGGTCCAGAATCGAAACTCAACCGCAGAATTAGACACAAAAATCTTAATCGTCCAAATATACAAGGAGGATATGCCTAGGAGTTAGCTAACAGTCCAAAAAAAATAAATGATCTGGTCAGTTGATCCAGAGGGCACGTGGCGAGTGATTGACATTTCGCTGACTCGCAGGTCAGGAAAGTCAAAAGCAATGTTGCATGAAACTCGTGATAAGCGAGGTTGCGAAAAGATCTAGGCCATCGAATCACATAGGTTCAAGGAAGATCTCAGGCCGTCGATCAAAGGAGAACAAGAGCCGTTGATCCAAAGGACACATGGCAAGCACATGGCATCTCGCTGAGTTGCGAGTTGGATAAGTCAAATGCAAGAACGCAGGAACTCACCATATGGGAGGTCGCGATAGAATCTGGGCCATCAGATCATAGAGGATCAAGGAAGACCTCTACCTGTCGATCAAATATACAACGAGAGATCTATGTAGAAAGACCATGACAGCAGGCCACATCAGTTAGGACGCGTGCATCCACGTCAGAAAGATCCACGTAAGCAAGGACACATGGCATACTCAGACACTGACAAGTGTCAAGTTAATATGGCATTTCAGGCACATGCAACCATGGATTTGAATGACACGTGGTAGGTAATCGACACGTGTCAAGTCTTCTTGTGACATTAGAAAGTATACGTCATGTTGGGAGTATTCATCTCAGGATTTTTTGCATCATAAGAAAATACTCTAAAAGCACAAAGTCCCGAACGTCGAAACTCCGAAAGGGGCACACGTCAGGTGTTCTACGTTTTTTATAGTTTTGGAGAGTTGGAGGTTATGAAGACTCGAAGAAATAAACACCAAAATCCCATCAGCCGTCCATCTCGTCAGGAGATTGAATCACGACCGTTTTTTTGGTAAAGCGCTCAAGAACTCATTCAAGCTTAGCATTCGGTCACCTCCGTTGGTCATATGCTATAAGAATATTAAAATAAAATTATAACATGTCACTATAATTGGTAAATCCCGTGGTTATGTAACGCATGGTCTTATGTGATGGTTTGAAGGAAGCGCGTTCACAGAATCTGGTCTCTGTAAATATAACATAGATTAGGCATCGAGTATAAAGGATTAAATTGATCCATGACTGTGATCAATTTATGACAAAAATGAACCGATACAAATTCATGATTAAAAGAGAATAAATCATGAAACTATGAATAAAGAATAAAAAGAAAAATGATATTAATTAAAGTTTAGATTGTCATTTTAAATGAAAAGGTACAATGGTTCAAATAAAGGGACACATTGTTTTAAATTTCACACCAGTTTGAAGATTATCTAAACAAGAAAAAGTGGTGAGAAGAAAGTGTATCTGCAGTTCAAGTCAGAAGATCAATAGCTGAAGTAGAGTCCAGGAAGAAATACAAATACCTACGTATTAAGGGTGGTTGGGTAGTGCAAGAGAAGGTTGGTTCCTGCAGAGGGAGTTGGTGCTTCCTTATTAGTTGTAGCTGATTAAACAAGGGGGTCGTAGCCTCCTACCAGTTGGTGCTGGTAAAATAGGGTGTGGGTGCATCCTGATTAGTTGGTGCTAATCAAAGAGGAAGTACATCTTCCTTCTATGTAACATGTAAAACAAATTTTGCATTTAATAGAAAAGAATTTGTGGTTTTTCCATTTGGGTTCCATGATAAAATATTGTGTCAAAATTATGTTTTCATTAATAAATGAAAATTTGATATAATTGTTGTGTCACTAATTCACCCCCCCCCCC
>SNQJ01S0036506.1:50128-62555 GCA_010110895.2 Picea sitchensis
ATAACATGATTCTTTGAAATATTTATTGCACTTGTGTTCTAAAAAATTATTGAGATTGGAAGATCATATTCTACCTTAATATCTCTCAATGTCTGTTTCATCCTAAGAACTTGTGTGCAACATGATGTTTCTTCTATATAATCGTCCTCTACTGTGTATAGACAAATTGAATACCATTTCTTTCTCAACTAAGACACAACAATATTGCCCAAAAAGAATGCTCCTCCACTTGTACATTTCCTATCATCAATATTTCCTACTCAATCGACATATGTGTATGTTGTTAGAGTAAAATATTCACCTCTTGAGTACCAAAAGCCAAATTCTAAGGTTTCCTTTAGATATTTGAATTTTTTTTCACAGGTATTATGCATGCGTTTCTTTTGGTGCATCTTGAAACCATGCAACCAATCTTGTTGGTTTCATAATGTCTAACCTTGATGTTGTCACATATAGTAGGATGCCAATCATTGACCTATACAATGTTTTATTTTCTTCCGGAGATTCATTATCTTTGATTAATTTACAACCTGTGACCATGGTTGTGATGACTAGTGAAAAACATTCCATTTGAATTTCTTCAATTTTATCTTAAGAAAACTTCATCTTGGAGGAAAATAAATTACATAGCACACAGATTCCCCCCTTTAATTTGTTTTGACTGCAAAGAATGCTCAAACACGGTACAACGACACTCTTGAAGAAGTCAAAACATTATCACCAACAATGCACGATAATTTGTCTTTATCTGTCCATATAGTCTCTATATCCAACATAAGAAGTAGTACATCTCCAACAATAGTCAAACATGGTTTGGTTGGTCTCAACAAATCCAATTTGATTCCACAAGAAATGACTGAATTAACAAGAACACATCAGTTGGGTTCACATATCAACAAATTCAAGTATTCCCCCCTGCGGGATCAATAAGTAGCAAGAATAGTTCTCATTGAAAATTCTAGTTGACAAACAACCCAGTCGAAACTCAATCAATGAATACTCAGTTGAAACTTCAGTCGAATGTGATGTTGGGTTGATCCTCGGTCGACCAATTCCAAGGAAATCATGAGTAAGTAAGAGGAACACTACATGACTATACAATCGATGATGCACAATGATATGAAATCCTCAAACATATGGTCAAATGATTCCATGACCATCCATCAATCCAACCACAATCTATCTTGGTAGTCGACATTGATCCACAATTATGTCTTTCACATATCTTTTGCAAACATATGAAATCATCATTTCCATTTCTTCGATTTTTATGGTGAGGATGATGAAAGGGAACAAAGTTTTGTGTTGGATGATCAGAGGAAGTAGAATTAGGGTCACATTCACAAATAAGAGTAGAAATCCTGGCATATCAGCAACAACATCATTTGTAACAACATGCTCAAATTATGGCATGTGAGGAAAAATAAACTCATCAATATATTCAACATAATCAATTATAGGTTGTTGGTCTAGAAAATGAGTCTAAACTCCAGTTGCAACAAATAAAACTTCCTTGGTTGTAACAAGTCCACGTGTAGGTAGGTAGGCAACAAAAACATCTTATTTACGACCTATTATTGGTGACTTCATCTAATGGGTAATAGGAACAACAACACATTTCCATTCTTTCCAAGTCCTCCTCAGGTATAACCCATGTTACTAAGAAGTCAAGATCTGATGCATGTAGTGTGCTTTTCAAAGTGAGTTGTACAATACTGCCCTCATTGAAAAGATCTTTTGAATTCATCCTTGTTGTTTTTGGAAGGAATTCCAATTTTTGTGGAACATGATTTTATTTCTTCTTGTTTTCTTCATCATTGATGGAGATTTTGAGTGAATCAATATAGCTTTTAGATTTTCCTTCATTTATTTTCTTCAATGGATCTATAGATTTTGAATCTTCTTTGGTGGGAATCTGACTCGTATCATAGCCAAGACCAGTCTTAATGAATGGATACCTTTGAAAATATTGATGATATTGTCTATTATCCCTCGATATGTTCCATTCTGTTATAGAAATGATGTTGAGGCACCCCAGGGGATAAAACTCAGGATGAGTCTTAAATCCATATATGCATTAAGTTAAATGGTGCAAGATTTGATAAGTTTCTCTCTCTCTCTCTCTCTATTAAGACTCTTGACCCTAAAAAAGTCTCATCTCAGATGATAAAAACTCTCAAATCCAAGAGGCATATGTCCACAAGTGTTTTTTACAATAAAGATTTAAAAGTGGGTGGAATGGTGATATGGAAGAAAAACAAGATAAACATGCATGACACTGCTAAGATTGAATCATGTAGATTATGGAAAAATAATAACGTGATGAGTATTTAAGAATTCAACTGTTCTAAAAAATACATACAAATCGATGAAAGCATGTTTCATATAGTTAACATCCTCATACATTTAAATACATGGAGGTACCCTTTGCGTATCATTTAAATGCATAAATAAATGACAAAAAATGATCATTCATTTAGAGGAAATCACTTCTATGCCATGACTAAACATCATACAATAACATTGAACATGGTGTTTAATCTGTTGTCTGAGATTTTTATAAATCATATCAGATACAAGAAAGCCAAAATGGGAGAGGATGATTTACAAGAAAACAAACACAATAAGAAAGGGGATTACAGAATGAAACATAATGCAGGGGATGAATCTCTTAGTTTATGCTACTTCACCATCTGTCTGTGCTTGAGGTTTATGATCTAAGAGCTTCAAGTACAATAGTCTCTTAAATTCCCCAAAGTGTCGACCCATAACAATGAGCACCTTCATTCTCTTTTATTCTTCACGATCATGTTCCAAAACTTATTCTTGAAACCATTTACTGCTTCTTGAATCTTCTTACTTCTTCTTGTTTCTTGAATGGTTTTCCCATGCATAATTTCTGTTACATAACAATTTGTAGGGCAGCTCAAAATTTTCTAGCCATTATAACCATCATGTCTTGCCCCTTAAGATTCCCTTCAAACATTTCTTTTGTTTGTTGGATATCAGAAATTAAATCTCTATAAGTCGTGAAAATCAACAACCATCAGATCAATCTCGATGAGAAATATCGACTATTGATTTGCAGGGATATGGTTAAACCCACATTCACTGCGATATCTTCTTTGAAATTTTTTATAAGGAAGAGGCACCACACATAGTTTGAAATTGAGTAGACGAGCCATGGAATTGTGTGAAAAATGTTATCTTTTAATCATGGGGTCCTTCTTACTCGACCGACTTAAACTTAGATTGAAAATAACCTGAAAAACAATTGACCTTGTGCCCGGTGGTTCAGTGAGCCTAGTGGGTCGATGCTCTAGTAGCCCAGTGGTCCTAGTGGCCAAGTGGACCGACAATCAAGGACTCATGCTAGAATCACTCATGGGAATAAACATCCTAGTATCCCATAGTCCCTATGGCCCAAGGAGGATGGTTGATTGATGATCAAAGGCATCCATGTGACTTGAAAGGCTTAACTTCCTGATAGCCTAGTGACCCAGTGTACTCGAGGGATAAAATAAAATATGGACTATCGATCTTGTACTCGGACAAATCTTAAAACATCCTAGTATCCCGGTGCACTTAGGGGACGAAGACCAGATATGGACTATTGATCTTGCATTCGGTCAAATCTAGGCATCAAATATGGCTCGCCTGAAGGTACCCCATAATTTTCTAGTGCTTGGTTCCCAGGTCACATTATTGTGGTGAGGTCCTTGACAAATAAGATTAGGAATTTTCGGCATGTGATAGGCCCTTCTTTACCTCTGATAAGAACTTGAGTACTTATATATTTCCTTAGGCACAAAAAAGGCATGGATTTCCGATTGTTTTCTTCCATTTTCCTTGAAATAACTTGGAAATTTTAGTTGAGAGGCTCTAGAGGCTTGCTCTCTGTCTCTAGGTCATCTAGTCTCGACCTTGCAACCTTAGAAAACCTTCATGTCAATGATAGGAACAAATATGGTACTAACATCGGCTCTAGTGGGGATATAATACCCCCATGGTATGCTGAGAACTATAGACCAAGTGCCTTCTTCTGTTGGGTTATGGAGTCTTCCTTGAAATCATAATATCCCTCATACCTAAAAACTGATAGGGTAAGAAGTTTTTTAGTGTTCAGTACTAAAAGAAGTTCTTGAGAAACCTCCCATTTATAGGAGCCTCGAACAACTCTCCATCCATCTCATCCACCTCATATGTGTTGTTATCTTGAACTGCAATAACGTGGAAGGGTCCAAGCCAATGATTGTCAAATTTTCCATGCTTCCCTTCAGCTTCCCTTCGAGCATCCCACTTTTTTCAAATATTTCTTTCATTTTGGCTTGATGAACCTAGGAATTTATCTGCACCTATCCTCTTACCTACTTATTCATCACTAAAACATATTTTCCATACAAAATGAAAACCAAAACAATTGCTCTACTAAACTGTAAAATGCAATTAACTTCTCTACAAACTAAAAATAAATGCTTGACCATAATCTTGTTTATGTACATAAACCTCATACACTAATCATCCTAGCCACTTTGATCGAGTGAAATGGAACTTCCAGTGATTCTATGGAAGTTCCTTACTTCTTGGATGAACTTCTTGTATGCACTTTTGCAAAATAAGGACAAGCATAAGTAAAAACTGTAAAATCATATGATTATGAGTACATACTTATAATATGAAAATACTAGTCTCATATAACTTAAGTCATTTGAGACATTGGATATTGTAGACTCCAACCAAAGTGCAATTGGATCATGAAAAATATAATAAATAACAAATTGATCAACAAAAATTGAGGTTCCTTCTTCGTGATTGAGTTGATTGAACTTCTCCTGAAAAATATTTGATTTCTCCTTGTGATTCTGATGAAACAAAAGGAGGAAGCACAATAAATTCAACACATTTTAAGATTTCAAATGGTTCTTATTCACTATTGTTAAGCTTTATATCTTTAAGAACAAACAAAAGAAAAACATCTTTATGAAATTCTTCATCATATCTCTTCTAGTTATCATAAACTGGTGCACTAATAACACTTTTTTAAGATGCCACTTTATATATATGTTCCTCAATACCAAGCTCTCTTTCTATTTCATAACAGTCATATACAAACTTATTACTATATGAATTTTTTTTCAAGGATTATATAGAAATCTGCACATATTCTTCAACTTTATATTCATTAGACACAAAATTTGTGTTGTGGAAAATAATATGAGCATATTTACAAGAATCATTCTTATATTCCTCATGAAAAAACCATTGATTAGTATATTTATCATAAAAAACAAAGGGAAACACATCATCAATAATCTTACCTTGAAATATATTTACATAATTTTCAAAAACATAATATTGATTTTGGTCAAGGCGTGACATAAAGCATTGTCTCTTCTTGAAAATATTCATGAACATATACATAACTGAGATCCTTTTCAAACTCAATTTCAAAAAATCCTTTCTCCTCTTCACTGTTGTAGAAACAATGTTTTCTATGTTCTATAACTGACTCAAGTTCTTCATTACAACAATGTTTAAAAAGAAACTCAGAATATGGAAATTCATAAATCTTCCTTTGATCTTCTTGAAAATGTAAAAAATCATCAACACATACCAGATTTCTTGAAACAACAGAAGGTGCTTGTAATTCATGACCGTCCTTAAAATAAGACATATCCATCTAAATAGAATATTTACCAGTATATTGCAAGACATAAATAAGTATTGTATCCTTATAATGATTCTTTGATGCTTATGTGTAATCACTTTCCAGTGATACCTCTTCATTTGAATCCACAAGGTTGTTTTCTTCATTCTCATTGCTATAATCAATTTCCATTTAAAAATATTGTTCAAATTCATCATCAATGAATTATTTTTTCTCTACACTACTACAGGAAAAATATTCTATATGTTCTATAACTAATTTAAATCTTTCATTACAACAATTTTCAAAAAGAACCTCAATGGGATATTTCCTTTTGTAACAAGAATGAAACAATATATGAAAATCCTTAAGTGAAGCTATACAAGCAACGGGTAAATATATGTACCATTGTTGAGCATCTCCCTCTAAAGATATCATGAACATTTTCATGAGGAAATCTTCATGAAAAATACTCATTTGATGCATACATAAAAGAAATTCTATTAAATTCTTAGTCGTATTATCATCATCAACTTCTCTGAATCTAGGAAGACAGTCACCCTAGACTCCTGCACCATGAATATGATTAGGAAATCCATGTATATTTGAAAAATAAAATGGAGCATTCATAGAAACAATTGAACTCACCATTAAAACACATTGGAGTTTCCACTAGTATCACAGTGGACCGAGGAGTAACATGATTTTTCAATAAAGGTAGAAGGGAAGAACCTATTTCTTGACAGAATTATAAGGGAGAATTTAGGATATCTATCAAAGGTTATGGGGAAATTTGAAGAAAAATATGACTCTACACGTATATCAATTAGATCTACAAATTCAACACTTTTGTGAACAACGAAAGGAGATGTTTATAGATTAGGGTTACATGAAGAAGAAAATATTAAGTTTTCTCTAATATTTATCAAGGCCATGAGATTCTATGGATCTAATTATACTGGAACCTAAGAAATATTAGGGTTAGTTCTAGTGTATCTTCTGGTAGATGTCAGGTTTTCCTTCTATGGAGTTGCTAGGTGAAATGTTAATATCTAGATGTTTGAGGCTTGTTCGCCATCAATGATTAGAACTCACAATGTCATATCCTAGCGAAAAATATATTCAAATTCCATCCTCGAAAATGGAGCCATTTCGTATTTTATCCTTGTATGTTCCAGACTATTATTAGAACGATGCCAAGACACCCTATTGACGATAAAAATCGCAACATGGAATTTCAAAGTATTGCTAAAGCCCTATTATTTAAACTATGCTAATAATATAATACTAGTAGGTGGGACCCCCTTGTAGTCTGGAGGCTCGAAGATAGTCATATCACACATTTTCTATTGTTGTTTCGATGATGATTTCACACTCCTATATGGTTGACGATGTAGTCTTGGTTTCATTTTGACATAATAATAGGTGGATGATTGATTTTGATTTTCTGAAATTGAAAGCATTATTTTTAGGTTATGATGGGCATATATTTATAGTTTCTATGACTTGATCATGTCACAAATCATCATGATCTACTACCTGGCCACATGCACACAAGAAACATGTTAGTAATGACATAACCAAAACAAATAAAATAAAATTATGGTAAAAATACTAAAGGGAAAGGATCTATGTTTGAGTTATGATTAAGGGTTATATGCAAATGAAAGGTAAAAGATGTTAGTATTAATCCTAACTATTATATGTTTGGTTAGTGGCTATGTGATTTCATTTGATTTATTTTGGGCACATATAACATTGCAATGCATATGGTATGGCATGAAAACTTGGCAAAGGTTAACGTGAATGTTTTGGGTGGCGCATTGGGCAAGGAATATCATCACAGATTTCAATGGTTTGGAAATTGATTACATGGTTTAATGCATGGGTGAATTTTGGTAGTCTTGTACTTAGGAATTGAACAAGATAGGAGATGGAAGTGACATGCAGTAAATGCACATCACTCCATACTCCCCCATCAGGCCATCACCATAGTATTTTTCATTGTTTTCATTTCGATCTGTTGGTGGTTAAGCTCCACATTTTAGGCTTGGGAAGAAAATGCTCGACCAACTTTACCTTTTAAGCTCTCTGTTATAGGTATGGTTATTTTTTCACCCAATCCATGAATTATGCTCTGTGTATGAACAAACAATGGCTCGGTAATTCTTGGGTTTATGTTTTCTTGAGAATTGCAACTGTGTAAATGCATGTTTCTTCTCTCTGGAATGACTATGTAATTGTTTGGATTACAAGAAAAAGAATTGGTTTTGGGTTGAGTTGTTCATTCGTTGGTTGCTTCGTTGGTTTAAATCGTGGTGGGTATTTGTGGATATCAAGTTAATGTGGTATTACCTCTATGTGTTTTAATGGTGGAGGGTTTTTTCTTTGTGTTTTATTGTCGGTTTCTTCCTCACATTCATGAGTGTAACCCTATCCAATCATGTTTAGACTGCCATTTTTTTGCCGTGTATTTATCGTACCAAATTCGTGGTCATGGCTCATTCTCATTTTATTGGCACCAAAGTATCACAAGAATTGGTCTTAGGGTGGCCATAATGTTGATATATACTGTATGGTTCTTGGCTAATATAAGTTACGCCTTGGTGTTAGGCGTCCTCACTGGAACTGTTGTCAAATGGTTCGACCCTTAAGAAAAAAAACAAAATTTATATCTCGGTGTGTTCTTGGTAACTATCACTGTTAAGTGGATATTGGCCTATCCTCTATGAACGTAAAACACACTGTGTGCACCAGACTTTTCTATCCTACCCGTCATTGTCTTCCTCTGTGGCTAACTATTGTTCCATTGCCCATGATGGGAGTTATAAGGATATCTTGTGGCTTACTATTGAGTCTGTATCGAAAGGGTTTTTTCTTGTGGTTGATATATCTGTGAGGATCTCCAGTTCTCTATGTTATTTTTGGATAAGCACGTTCTTGATAGTCTCCTTGTATTTGTTGTGACAGAGCCCGATTTTAAAACCCCAACTATTCTACTCCCTTCGGTCATCTTCTGGGTTGTCGAAGGTTAGTTTAAAATAGTGGAGTGGTTATGAAAGTTTTCATCGAGTTCCTATATTGTCTTTCTATGATTAAATTGGTCAAAAGGTGGTGATTGGGAATGGGTAATAATATGTAGTCAAGGGCCAACTCTTTTTCATTATACTCTTAATCATTGTGTTCTTACAACATTGTCTTGATTGCAAATTGGAGACTCCTGTGTGTTTCACTAGGCCTGATCAGGGTTATAGATAATTATGGAAATGGTGTCTATGTGTATTTTGTATGTTCACTGTGCATATATTATTGAATCATCATACATATTATGAATGGTTACATCGACAGTGATGAATCTTGGGTTTTACATTGACTGTGGTTCCGATTGCAAAAACTTATTGTTGATATGATGAAGAAAGTGTGTAACCGGGCATGTTTTGGAAGTCTGTTCGATTTGGAAAGGGACCTGTGCATACATTTTAATTGGTCGGTTTTGAATTAATAGACAATGCATGATGTTTTTATAGTGATGCATTATGGGATAGAGTTGGAGCAATGTTGTTGTGTGTTTTCTTTAAATTATTAAAAGGAAAGAAAGAAATTAAAGACCAAGCGTTTTCTTAATAGGATTGTTGAATGTAAATTTATTTCGATTATGACTATGATTACAAAGATTGTTTTTAATTGAGAATTTTTGAGGAATTTGAATGATAAAACAGTGAACAATTTGATACACAATAATTATTGATATGGTGTTGGTATTTTTTGTACTGAGTTTAGTATAGAGTTATGTTTATTGATTACTTGATTTGTTTTATGAACAATATTCTTTATTTCCCTACCATTCTCTCACTTTTACGCACATTACAAATCCCCTCACCTTCCCAGATTCACTATTCCCACACTGTTCTTAAAATTAAATTATAATGGAAACTCTATACTATAACAGTTGAAGGATGGCATATGAATGAGTTACATTTGATATGTTTTGTTAATTACAATACAATTGATTGTTTGATGATTTGTTGAGCAATAATCATGATCTACCCCTCTTCATTTTACCACTTTTAACTAAATACAATCCCTCATATATCCTAGAACCCTTATTCACCCCTTCTCATTGACAAGTATTAAATGATATTTATGGATTGGATTGCATGAGTCTGATGTGTCGTTGAGCCAAAATTTGTTTCATATTTAAAGAGATGTCATGTATGGTTTGTTGAAGAAACTAGTTGCTAATAAATAATTCATACATGAATGAGCTTCTTCAGCAGAGGTAGCCATGGATGAAATAACAAGGGAAGAGGAAATTGGAACAGGGGCCCTAGAAGACCAAGGTTTTCTATGCATTTTGATGTGGATACACAAGAGTTGAACCAACTATTCCAAGCTAGGGTTTTTAACTAGATTGGACAAGGAGTGGTCCAACCTAGGCCAGAAAGGCCTCCTTTCCAAGCCCCGCATGTCCCTGGTATCCCAATTCCCCCTCATGTCTTTTTACAACCTAAAGTCCCTAAAAATGACGGATGGCAAGAGATTTTCCACTCGACAGTCTCCCAAAATCGTAGTTGGACCAATTTGTCTCTACCTGCTCCTCCTCCACTGGTTAACCCAATTGTCCAAGCTGCCCCTGCACACTCACCAGTACATTCTTCCCATGCAAGAAAGATATTAAAAACCGAATCCCACCATGAACCTAATAAAGGAAAATTTGTTGCTGCCCCACCTCTCCCTCAAATGACTCTGCCAAATCCATTTCATCCCGCATGCATTTGAGAGATGATTTATCTCATGTTAGTGAGATCGGGCCTAAAGGCTTCATACATCCTAAGGAAAATTGATAGAAATGAAATGGAGACAGTAGAAACAAAGGGAAGATTGCCTCCCAAAAAGTGGAAAATATGGTTTTTGAGTGTTTTTATTTATTGATTGTTGAGAATAGTTGAATGCTGAAGTTTTGGACAACACACTATTTTTGGATATGTTCGATATTATATTTTTTGGATATGGTTTCAAATATAATTCATATTAATTTTCAAAATTATGAGAGTGATGATGGGAGCCACAAGGAGGGATGTGTTTGATTGATTAACTAGTTGTATTTGTGTTTGTTAAGAAACTAAAGGGAGTCACAAGGGGTCCCACCTACAAGTTATTATTTATTAAAGACGCTTATTATTATTTTATTATTCCCCCCTCTAAACTAAAAGTTAGTTGAGTTTTAATTAACTTAACTAAAAGAGGTAGTTTAACTACTTCAACTAATTCTGATTGCTTAAAGGAAAAAAGAGAAGGATGAACAAGAGGAGAATAGAAGGAGAAAGCATACTAAGGTATTATCTTGAGTTTTATTGAGATAGTTTCATTTTCATTCATTCTTTAATTCATTGAAAGCCTAATTCTCTTTTATGATAGCAAGGTCCTATTGTAGTCAACAAGACTCAAGGTTGAATTACATCATTCAGACACTTGTTTTTCAGAGGTGTTAATATATCTTTGATAGTCTGTGTAGACTTGTCTATTTTTGAATTAAATTTCATGACTAATAAAGGATATTGTGAAGAGTTGACTGGGAAGAAATATGTGGCAAGCTGATCCAACTTTTAAAGTTCAGTTTTTTACTTTCTTTCAGAATTCCTTTTGTATGGTTTTCATCGGGGACATCTATGTTTGACTTTGGTCCAAACTTCCTCAAGGAATTTTGTAAAGAGAACGATTCTTTTGATAAATTGGAATGAAATAAGTGATTGATTTATGTCTCATATGTGTTAGCTATTGACTTGGTATTTCTTTCTTCTGTCTCTACATTTATTTTTACATTTGTTATATTCAGAAAATTACATAAATATTGAATTTTTTAGTAATCTTTTATTTATAAAAAAATCAGCCTAAGCCTTTGTAACCAATACTTGTGGATTAGGAAACAAATTTTGAGGCTATAAACATAGGTTGATATTCCCGTCTATATTTATTTAGCCAAACAAGATCTGAAAATGATTGATTAAGATCATTTCATATCTTTTCCTCAACACACCCCAAGGGCTAAAATGTAGGATGAGTCTTAAATCCATGTATGCAGTAAGGTAAATGATGCAATATTTGATAATTCTCTCTCTCTCTCTCTCTCTCTCTCTCTCTCTCTCTCTTAAAAATATTGACCCTCAAACAATATCAACACATATGATAAAAAATATCTACTCCAAGAGGCACATGTCCATGATTGTTTCCGAAAATCAAGATTTAAAGGTGGGTGGAATGATGAATTGGAAGAAAAACAAGATAAACATATAGGGAAATAGTAAGAATGAATCATGTAGCTTGTGGAAAAATAATAATGTGTTTTTTATTTTGTAACTAGGGGAATCAGTAACAATGATAGTATCGTACTCGTGTGACACGGGGTCGAATCCCGTCGGTTGCCTTATAACCCCTAGGGAGGAACGCACAGCCCGTAAGCACACCCTTCGAGTAAATTGGGGTGAGAATCGACCTTGAGACCTCTTTTTACATATTTCCTTCCATTTACACGGCACTTGCCAATCGGTCTACACCCCTGCGGGTGAAAAATAATAACGTGTTGATCAATTAAGAATTCAATAATTCTAAAAAATGCATACAGATCTATGAAAACACACTTCAAACAATAAACATCCTCATACATTCAAATGCATGGAGGTACTCTCTGGATATCATTTAAATTCATAAATAAATTACAAGAAATGGTCATCATTCAAAGGAAATCACTTCTATGCCATGATTAAACAACATATAGTAACA